>JAJTUC010000015.1:0-123855 GCA_036971365.1 Dactylellina leptospora | reverse complement strand
AAAAAAAAAAAAAAAAAAAAGGGGAATTATGTTTATATAAGAAAGATATCCAACCCAACGACACAGCGAAGATAAAGACAAGTAAATCAATCCCCCTATCAGGCTAACCTATAACGTATAACATGCCACTTATGTGTATAAAATAGGTATTTCAGGAAATATATATTCTTATATATATAACGGCGGGTAAGAAAGGAAAGGAAAAATCAACAAGCAACAATATCGCTCTTGCATGGCTCCCTTGCTCCACATACTATTTACGCCAGAACAAAACAACACCCACCCGAAACTTGCAAACCAAGCATAGAACCTCAACAAGGAAAGAAGAGAACCTGAAAAAAAAAAACTAGAAGAAAAAAAAAATTATAATAAAGATAAACAAGGACAGAAGATCCAAGGCGGAGGAGAATGGAGATGATGACCAAAACAAAGAAAGCGAAAACCAGCAAGCAAGCCAGCCAGCCATTTATAGAATATACCTTGCGTGAACAGCAAACCAGATGACAAGGAAATCATGACATACATCTGACAAATATTAATGATTAGATGGAATGATTACTGAGAAAACACCCCCTTAAAAGTTGTAGCCCGGGCATCGCTCAAGCCACGACTATATCCATTGCATGCGAAACGTGAACGAGATGCCTCCATACCCAGATCCAGCCCTACTATCTTCGGTTTGTAGTTCGGAGAACCGTGAAAATATTGATATTGTCAATCTGATCGGGATCGAGGTCCACGTAGCGAACCGCCCGTCGTTTTTTGAACGGTCGTGATCTCTTTTGGCTACCCCCGTTCAGTTGCGACGCTTGAGATAAAGGTGCGTATCCCTCGATGCTCATAGGGTCTTCTGTTAGCGGTGAACTCGGGCCTGGACCAAGACCTTCTGGTAGAACCGCAGGGGTACTAGAAATTCCCACAGGACTCATGCTATCACCTCGGCGCAATATCAAACCATCGGCATCCACGTCCTCGGCATCGCTTGCCTCTTCCGGATCAGCGTCACCTGCGCTGCCTTCAACTCGATAATACTTGTCGTTAACGACCACGTACTCCAGGTCTTGAAGAGGACCGACGGCGGCCGCCATAAGGCTCCCTAATGTACCGGCAATCTGTTCATTATTTGGGATGTCCTCTAGAAGGACATGAATTGCCAGCAGCGATGTCAAGCTTTCCAATGTGTTGACAAAATAAGACTAGATGGTTCAAAAGGGGGGGTGAAAGAAAGCACTCAAGATATTAGCTCTTGCCTCAACTTGTTACTTTGCAAGCGGAAATAGACGGATTGTTTCATACCCAGTCCTCGTCCTTGACTGACAAGGCGAGCTCTCTTAGGCCGTTACATCTTCTGAGCAACAAGCGCACAGCCTTTTTGTCGAAGACTAAGTTATCGGGCTCAAGATGGTACACGGCAAGACATTTCAGGCATTCGTGATGTTTCATGAGTCCTCGCGTGAGTTGCTCCATAGTCATATTACCTGAACTATGGACAAGATAAAACTCTTGTAAGCCGGAGAATGATTCTAGAAAGTCGGCAAGTTCAGGTATCGCATCATCCGTGATAATACATTGTAAGCGGGGCACAAGTTGCTCGGTATTCGATGTTAAAGATCGCCAAAATGCAGGATGCGTCCCGCACTGCCATAAGGACAGACGAACCAACTTTGAGAAGTCAATGACTCGGGAGAGATGGTTGCTCTGCGGTGGGAACATCACCCTGTAGAGCTTGAGAGAGACAAACGCGTGCTTCTGAGGGTAGTGAAAGTCCTCAAAACGATAGCTACCCTCTTGATCAGACATTGTGTCGTAGGGTTCTTCGTGGAACCCCTCTGAGGCGCTGTAGCTTTCATCTGGGAGGTTGATGTTTCGCAAACTTGAAAGCGATTCGCTCAATGCTCTCCGAGGTCCCCTGAACAATATCTTGGACATATCCATGCCTTCTGTTCCAGGGATACTTGGCTTCAGTGCAACCTTGATTCCGACCATATCTGGTGAGTCGGAAACGATGTCCCCGACCTGCCTCAGCTGCTCCAGTGTTTCAATAAGCATGATAGTCAAAATTTTGATATTCTTGAAACCGGTGAAGCAAGGCTCCATCCCAGCAGCCCTTAGATTCGGGTGTAGCCGTTCCGCTAATCTGAACCGAAGGTTCTTCAATGTCGTCCGAGACTGAAGCATGGTGACAAGGCCTTTGCTAAGAGGCACATCTCGAATATCCCAGGCGAAACTTTCGATGTTGTTCATGCGCATTACAGCAATCTTAACAAGTGAATTAAGCATGAGAACACCGGGAGATAGCTTGCCCTTCTTCGCATACTCCGAATCGGCGTTGGCATATGTTTTGAACCATTCACCGGCTACCGCAAAGTCGTGGATGTGGGATGCGTAGTTGTTGTCCGTAGATGTCAAGGTGTCAAGAGCCGATGTTAATCGTTCGTCGAGATCTTCTCTCCTCCGCCGGACTGTGACACGGAAGTCCTTGTAGAGATGCGGTATGACAAGTTCGAATAGCAGATGGTTGCATTGAGCAAGGCGGTAAAGCGCCCGAGTCCCCAACTATCCAGTGACAGATTAGCAATGTGCAATATGGAAGGTTTAGGGAAGCAGAGAGCACAGAGAGCACAGAGAGCACAAAGGTAGGAAAGAGCAAACCTACGCGATCGAATATCATCTTAAGAACATCGAGGGGGAGCCCCAAGAAGTCAAAGACTTCCTGTTTGGCCATGCCGGCATCCATCGACATACTATCATGCAATGCAGGAACAACCGGCTTTCCACTCTTTGCCGACTGCCGGCGACTCGTTCTCTTTTTCGCAGACAAAACTCGAGATATCAAGCCTTTGGCCCTGAACCGAAGCTTGGGAGGTTCGGGATGTGGATATTGGAGGATCCGATTGGCTTGCGTGATGGTGTCTGCGGAATCCCAGGTGGAGACGGATACGAAGGAGGAGGAGGAGGAGGAACTGGGACTACGCGGATAGTAGTAGGGTCGGGAGAAATGTATAATACAGGATTGATAGTGAGGGTATTTGGGCCGTTCCAGGTCGGCGGAGGCTGATGAAGTGGACGTTCTGGGAGCTGCTGGAGACGAGGAAGGAGGAGAAGAACCGGGCGGGTGGACCTGGATTGACGAAATTTTGAAGACCTGACCGCAGAGGGCCAGCGGATGGAGGTGAGGGTGGTGATTGAGGGTTGACTGGAGAGGACCGGTGGTTGGAGCGGTGGATATGGCGATGATGGTGGTGATGGTGGTGGTGGCCGGTGCTGGGCGGCGTTGTTCTCGCTTCTATCGGCCGGAAGACCGCCTGCCTGCCTGCCTGCCTGCCAGTCAGTCAGTTCAGAGGCACCAAACCCAGACAATAAGAATCGTCAATAGTGCGCACTCGTCTGCAGTCCCTCGCTGTTTAAGGCTACCGGGGTTACGCTCTCTCGGATCTGGGTCGATGGAGTTAAGGGATATAACGATAATAAATGAATCTGCAGCCGAGCTCTCGGGCTTTTCCTTTGCCTTCTTTCCCCTCTCCACTTTTGCTTTCGCTTTGTTCTAGGCCCGCTGGAAGGAAGGTATTGATTGGTATTGCGATATCGGTTGGATCGCGCGAGGATGTCGAACTTCTGCTTCTTCAAATCGATGGGACATTCCACACTGGACCGGCGCAGACGAGAATATATACCGTCCCTGCCCTCTCGACAGCAGCGACTCATCCTCCTATTCCTTCCAGGTTGTGATACCATCATGGGAGATCTGCCAGAGCCTTTCGCTGGAGTTTTGGGGTGGTACTGCCATAGTCACAAGTACAACTTGACCAGACGCCTTGTCACGCGAACCCAACCACCAGCTACCGCATCCACGTGTTGTGGCTGCCATCAAGATCCTTATATCGGTCCTGGATCTCTCTCTACGCATGTGCGACTTTCAGATGGACACCTTTAACTCTTACGCTTCTCACTTTTCTTCCTTATCGGCAGGACTTCACGAAATGGAATATATATGTATTGCTGTGGTTGTTGTTTCAAGTAGTTACCAAACAAATGCAAGAAATGCACATCTGACAGACACCTCACACCTTCGTGCTGTGGAATTGGATCGCGAGAGGATAAAATAATCAAAAACCAGAATGTACTTCTAAACCTGCCTCTCTCCTCTATCGTACAAACCCCCGTACCATACCGACTTCACTCATCTTCTAAAACCGACTCGAAGCTGAAGGGCTCGAAAGGAATCTAAACCATCCATCCGTTAATATCTGCGGCAAATTAAAACAAATGTGTAGGTTTGGAGCACTTACGCCTTCTCCCATGAAGTATTTGCTCATACTTTCGACCCAAGCGAGTCTGAGACTGTGAAGCATGGCGCCGGTACCTTCCATGATGACGAGGACACCTATCGTCAGGTTGAACCACATATAGAATGTAACAACCACCATAACGACTCCAGTGACACCAGATTTGGAAAACCCGTTTGCGAGTGTCATAGTCCACATGACCTGGCTCAGCTGTGCGTGGGCTAGTGAAAGTGCCCACAAACGGAGATAACTGGCGGTATGCGAAATGCAATTCAAGCAAAATTCTGAGATTAAATAGTCAGCAAAAATATTCCCCCGTCTTCTTGGCACTGTGATACTATCGCTCACCTATAGTGTGAATAACTTGGTGAATCATGATCTCACCAAAATCAAACTCCTCTTCTTCTTCCTCACTGCCAATATCTTCTGCCAACAGGGCTGCAGCCTCACCGTCGTGATCGGCGCTATCTCTGCCCAAGGTATGACCGTTTCCATCAGCACTCGACTGTCCCTCGTCATCGAGAGCGCTGACTCTCCCACGTTCGCCGAGACCTCTATAACCCAAGGCTCTGTGCTGCTTATTTTCCCATCGTAGGTATAAGGGTTTGGAAAGAAGAAGCCATGGCACGCACACGGCGGCAATAAAAAGGAGAAAAGACTGTACGTATTCCTGGCCTGCGTAAAGCCTCTCTGCAATCTCACCCGGTCTCAAGAACATATAAATCAGCATATTCAAGATACTTGGGGGTTGAGCTCCCCGGGCGCCCCAATCAACACACCATTTGTAAATGATGGTGATAACAAGATAACCAAAAATCGATTGCATGAACAGCATACTTGGAAGAAAGTTACCCCAGATATCGATTGGCTTTCGGAAGAACTTTGCGTTGATATAGACGTTGCAGAGTGAGTAAGTCATGTGAGCCCAACCCATGATGATACTGAGCTTCATCTTGTAAGAATTGGTGAATAGGAGATTGTTCTCCGCGCTGTGCCACTTCCAGTCGACACCGAACGGATATGTGTAGCCATGAACTCTTTCAGCAACCACTTTTGCGCCGCGCTCCCAGCCTGTGGGTACCGAATACTCCCACATGGACGGAAAAAGGGTGAGGGGTTTAGAGAATATGTCGTTATATATGAGACCTGTGAAGAGAGAAAATGCTCCCATCATAAGCATCATATACCGCCCGTAATACGCCATATCAAAAATTTCCTGGATCTTGCGTCCGTCTAAGTGTTTCTCGTTGAGGATCATGAGAATCGCTGCAAGGAGAAGAAAAAATCCGTGCCCAAGATCACCAAACATAACTGCAAAGAGGAATGGAAAAGTGACAACGGTTTGTAAACCCGGATTGATCTCTCGATATTTGGCAGTTCCATATGCGTTAATGATGTTTTGGAAGGCAACCGTAAACTTGTTCGTTTTGAAATGCGTGGGTGGGGTTTTGTTCGTCTGCAGTTCATTAATAATGGAAGGCATCTGTAAACCAGCCCGGGCATTGACTTCCCGAAGAGTATGTTGAATGAAGGGCAGTCCGCTCTTGGGACACCAACCCTCAGCAACTAGAACTTTGCGGGCCTGGTCGTAGTTGAACTTGTTGAGTGCCTCATACACCGCCTTTTCTTTCTTCACCACAACCATCCAGCTAGCGAGCTGCGCAGCGATCATCCTAAGTTCCGCTAGCAAGGTGATTTTAGTGTTCTGGAGGACAGAGTTCAAGTCTTCAATTCGTTGGTTGACTTCAAGAATTTGATCCCGTCTATTGTTAGTGTCCTCATCCACTTGATACAGATCGGCCCCTAGACTTTCAGAAATCTTTCTTATCTTTGAAACGATTTCTTTGCCGTGAGCGAATATCACAAAGACGTTTTTGAAAACCTCCTCGCCGCTTTGAGGGTCTGTGATTTTATCAGGCATTTCCGATTGATTCATGTAGAGATTGCCTCGGAGCGTTCGCCACAGAATACGCTCAAATGCGTTGATCCTATCTCGCGATATAACACCCGCGATGAAACCAATGTTCATAACAGAAAATGACTGTTGCTCACCAGCCTGGTGGGAATTTTGCTCCATGTCATTCTCAAGCAACGGAGCCGTATCGTCATCTTCACCGCCGTGTCTAATCTCTTCAACCTGGCCATAGGCATGTTCGAAAACGGACCCAGCTTCTCGGAGAACCGCCCTCCATTCTATCAATTCAACCCAGCGTTTCTGAAGTGTCTCATAGCTCTCGTTTAATTCCGAAACTCGTTTTTCGAGTTGATCACATCGATCCGCAAGGTCATCAATTTCGTGGGCGGACGGGGCAGCCGTGACATTTTCATTTCTTGGGATGGGTCGAACATTGACTCCAGCTTTTTCCATCTGAGTTGCAAAGAAACCTATCCATACGCGAACAAAAAAGAGAGGGGGAGAACGGATAGTAAGCAGCCGTATTCAACAGGGGGAAAGTGGGAAAATTCATCATGGACACCAAGCGAAGTGCTTGTGCGGTGAGACTTACGAAGCTGCCGTTCAACATTATCCAGACGCCGGATTTCTTTAGTGAAAGTTCGTTGGAAAGCATTTGTATCGGAATTCAGCTAGTTTATATACGATTAGCAAAGCCCGATATCGTACTTTCGCGAAAGGATATAGTTTAGTTAGACGAACATCTCGAAACTGAATACTCCCGAGTTCTCCAAGTGCAGACACAACTTCTCTTCCGATTTCCGTGGCCACATACAACTGCACCAGCGACATATCGCTAGAGCGGAAGAGAGTATCTGGCACCCCCATTTTGACAGAACTAGCCCAGTCCGATGGGTGGACGAGCGGAATAGATTCTGTTTCCGTGATGTACGTGTAACAACCCGGAGGTTCTTCGTATTGTGAAGGCGTTCTGGCGTCAGCGAAGAGGGGAAAACATGGGTTACAGCAACCTAAGGTGTAGAACAAGGGCGAACTAGAAATCCTATGATTATACCGACGGATAAGAGGCAAGTGGTGCGAATTCGCGTCGTTTCTCCAGGATGAATGGGGCCTGGGGAGGAGGAGAGCGCAGATGAAAGTGATGACGACGGTGGTTGGGTTGGGGAGATGAGGAAAGGGATGCAAACACGTGCAGGCTTGGCGTCCAATCCCAAAATGTGCATTCGACTCGAGCAACAATCAATGAACGAAAGTGGCGACTATAGGAACGATGAGGTACATACGTGGACTACTCTTTGAACTCGTAGACCGGCGTGGGAGTATGACCTTTTGATCCGGAACACAATTTCAAAGATTCTCTGAGAACTATATACGGTCATATATATGCGCGCTCGCGAATTGCAATGGAGGAAATGAATTCCTCAACCACCAAACTACTCTTCATGAAAGCAATGTAAACTGATATCATATCATGTAGCATATTGAGCGAAACAAAAAAGCTGTCTGGTGAGATGGGCAAGATCAGAAAAACAACGCCGGCAATCTTCAATACATAAATACGCCATAAGTAGCCAAAGTAAAGAATCAGGAGTATGGCAAGCAAAGCCAACAGCAGTTTATCAGCGCACACAATTAAATCATCAAGACACCAAATGTAAGGCTTGTGGACCAGGTTTGTGAAAAGGCACCAGAAGAACGAAAAAGAAAAGAGCAAAGCCGGAGAAGAGATGAGGCCGAAGAAGAGCATTGGGTGGATGATTTGATGTGTTTTCCAGAAGTTGCACAATTGCCGTCAGCGGTCGTAGTTGCGGCTGGGCTCGGGCTTCATGCAACAAAGAGTGTAACAGCGTTCGTAGCCTCTTCTCCACCATGAAAACGGCTCTCAATAGCCATTTGGACGTCTTCGTCTGAATTGACAGTGATGTAGTCGCCATCTTCATCCTGATATCTCACTCTTAGCGGAGTGTTGCTAGCATAAGTGGCACCCCCACAAAGCCGAACTTTCCGCTCAATTCGGTCCATCAATTGAGTATACCCAATGTTTTGCGGGACTATAATTACAAACATATCCGTGATGTAGCTAACTTTCACCTTCAGGGAAGGTACAGTAACCTGTCGTACCATAGGGAGGGGAGCACCATCGGGGCCCACTCTGAGACCATCGGCGGGCGGCGTACCGTTTCGGGGAATGTAATCTTGATGCATCGTGCTAATGTGAGGCACCATCCCACTAGCGCGTGGGTTTTCAGGCAAAGTGTTGAGATGCTGAACTTGAGAATATAACGAAGGGCTTTGAGTCCCGAGTCTTGAGGGCGCAGCATACCCAACCGGCATGTTGGGAAGAGGAGGGGTGCCCATAGCGTTAGCACGTCCAAGTGGGGAGGAAGCTGGCAATGGGTGAATGTTAGGACTACTTGCGGACCGCATTCTGCTTTGCTGGGTACTTGATAGAGGCTGTGCGATACCTGGAAGTGAAGGCCGTTGAATCCGTTGGCCAGCTTGAGACGCCGACAAAGGAGTACCTTCTCTAGATGCGGATCTCGCCATAGCCATTCCATTTTCATGGATGCCTTGCTTGGGGAAGGGATATTGTCCCGACATCTGCCTTGACGGCATTCCAGGGGTAGGCATTGGCGATTCTGAAGGTGAGAAGTAAGACATACCATTCGGTGTTCCAGCAGAAATAGGTGTCGTATTTTGCGATTGCAGGTACTGAGCCGATGACGAGATTGGATACTTTGGTTGCTTCGGTGGAGGAAAAGTGGTCTGGTTCCCTCCAGGTGGATACTTCCCGCTTGCGTCAAGGCGAGCGCTTGACGGCTGCGAAGACGCCTCAGAATCTCCGTGTTCCTCTTCCTCTTCCTCGTCATCGTCGAATTTGTCTGGGTCATCAGCTTGCCGAGGTACTTCGGCCCCCTCCGTCCAAAGAAACTGGTTGTTGGAGGTTTTGGCCCGATCGGGCTTGGGTTGCTGATCGTCTCGTTTCCAAAGTGCGACTTGTCGGTGCAGAAGTCCATTCCATTGTTTGAGTAATTCCTCGTTCCGTTGGCGTATGATGAAATTTTCGACACCAGGGTCGCCTTTCCAGAAGATTTGCAAAGTGTAAGATCCTATCAACCGACGACTATTCGTTAATGAAGTTCATGCAACTATTGCAAGACAGGACTGGGTAATCACCATTCTTCGCCAAGCTAATTATATCTGTGACATTTTGCATGTAAATTCTACCCTTCAGTTGTAGGTCGAGTTTCTTTCCTTTCTTTTGGCTAGGTTTTTGTTTTTTCAGGGGTATATCTTTGCAGCAAAGCAGTATTCTCTCAAACAGGAAGACGTGGTACTAGAAGTTGATCAACGTTTTGCAAACATGTAATGGGGGGTTTTTGCTGATGTTGCCTTACCTCCCGTTCAATATCGCCTTTGACGTCGCCCTTGATTACTGTAAATTGACCAGACAACAAGAGGTCACCGAACTGTTCCAATTGGTGTCCCTTCCAATCTTCCACCCTATCTTTCAGATCATCCGCTGTCTCCGCGTTCTCTTGCTTTCGGATCGCGTCGTTTACCCTGTTATTTATCCTATCGGCAATTTTGTGGGCTTCCTCAAGATCTTCTCTTTTTACATCGTCGTCCGTTGTAAACTTCAGGATGCCCGTCAGTAGCAAAGTATAACGGCATATTCGTTGAGGAGGCTTAATTAAAAAACCACCGATACCGGCGGCGTTGAGCGGGTGATTAAGCTTGTTAAGCCGTGGCGCCTCTTGGATAGAAAGATCGTGGGCGGATTTGAACTTTGAACAGAATAGCTCGTAGACTCCGAAAGGTTCTTCCTACAATACCGAGGTGGATTAATATCAGATCAAAGTTAGAATCCAAACGCCATGCTTACATAATGATTGAATAGGGGAAACCATTTTTCTCTAGTTTCCACCGGTCCGGCATACATTGTCTCGAGACTTATCAAGAACCTCCGCTGGACATCTAGAAGAGTGTTGAGATTTAAGAATAAACGATGAATGGTGTCATTTGAGACAATTTCAGCTGCCTGTAAATGGTTCTTATAGTCTTGAAGCGCTTCCAGATCCTGAACATACTTCCTTTCAGTTTCTAAGAACTCATAAACCGCTAACTCCCGTTTATCCATTTTGGATTTGTCGATCACCTCAGAAGCCACTCCAGTTGTGTCCAGGATCCCTCTATTGCGGATTTCATCCAATGCCATTGAGACAACCTTGGTGACCTAGCCCACCAAAACTTCATGGTTAACATTAGGGTTGCAAATGGGTTTATGATTGTTACACAAACCTTAACAAATCCAGTAGTGTCATCGCCGTACACATTCGTAATTATAAAGGTATTATCACCAGATAGATGGAGCTCCTCATTGATATTCTTCAGAAACTGGAAAACCAACGCTTTCTTCTTATTAAGGGCCTCCGGGATTTCGTCTGTTCCTTTCAGCTTCTTTTCAGGGCAAAGGGCATTATAGAGATGGACCAAAGGAGCTCCATCTCTGAAGGTCTGCCAGATCTGCTGTACCGGGTCTACTGGCAAATCCGGGTTCTCGGTATTCACAGCGTGTGTTTCAAGAAACCTCCCCATGCCAGGAATCGTCTCCAGTCGTAGCTTCAAACGACAGCATATGTGATATAACGATTGCGATCCATCGGCTTTCTGGTTAATTATCGAATCATTGGCTTTGGGGTTGGATGGACCGAAGGATGCTACCGGTGAAGCTACCACCGGTGACCCAGCTTGCCCGGTAGGAGCGATCGTAGACGTTGTGGATATCGACGATATGGTGGAGATTGAATTGTGTGGATTAACCAGCGTTTGAGCCGATGCCGCAGAAACGCGCGGGCTAGCCGCAGAAACAGCTCCGTGTGCCTTCATTAAGAGAGATTGATCAAGCTCAATTGTCATCAACCGGGTTTTGGCAGGTTTTAGCCTCGAGGAGGCAAACTAGAGCGTAATGCGAGATGCGTTAGTTGGACCATTCTAAGTGACCTAAATTTGATATCAAGGGAATCGCGCAAGAACAAGGACAGGAATAGAGGGGACCAGCCGCGATGAACCACAGGTCCAATTTTTGAGAGAAGCTTTAAACAACGTGCTTTATAGAAGGGGACAGCAAGCCATAGAAAACAATTCAAGCTGAGAAACAACACAAAGAGTATTTTTGTAAGTTTACCGAGGTGAAAGGATCGAAAGCTGAAGCCAGCGATTTGATCTGGAATCGATCGAAATTCGTGGCGGCGTCTTCGTCGACGATCTAGTAGGGAAAATTGCGGGAGAAATTTCAAGGTGGGCAGGAAGGGGGGGGTGACGGCGGCGAGTAAATGAGGGAGAGAGCGCGAGTGAGTGGATGTAAAGAAAGGAGAAAGGAGAGGTATCGGGGCAAGGAGAAAGCCAGGCGAGACGAGAGTGCAATGATACGATCCTCGAAAGATACGATAAGATCAGAAACCAGATTTGCCTGTTTCGCCCTGTGGGAAGCAATGGACTTTGCGGTGATAGTTTAGGAGTTCCCAGACCGAAGGGTGTTACTTTCGAATTCGGACCGATGCACTCGTTTTCTACCTTTTGTTTTAATTTCCCTCTTGACTGGGCGTGATTCGCCGTCTAATGGTCGGCTTTGGTGATAACGGCTGATGGCGATGGCGAGTTTGTGAAGGGGGGTTGTTGTATTTAAGGATAGCAAGGGGGGTGCGGCAGTCCTTCCCCTCCTAAGAGTAATGAAGGGACTCGAGCGAGAGACCAGGGAAATAAGAGAAGAAAGGGAGACTTTCTTTTTTCCCCCGCGATCTTTTCTCTTGTCTCTCTTCCTTGAAGAAAAGAAAATGGTTTCTTCGAAAGGAGAACAGACAAGTCTTCCTTCTTGTTCCTTCTGTTTTCTTTGGGGGGGTGGGTGGTGGAGTAAATAAGAAACAGAAAGGAGAAGCAAGGTGATGATTACAAAGAGTGTTGTTGGGCCACAACGAATACTACAACCGCAACCACAAGCATGACCACGACCCACCACTCCACGACAAGACAAGCCCGGTGCCAGACATCGTCCGTCGACCTTTCCGGAGTGTTTATGCGACTGGAATCAAAAATCGTGCAGCGGGCTCGGATACTTGGGGGCAGATTGGGGAAGCAAAGGGCCGAGCTGGCGGGCTGTTTCTTGTGGGCGTTCCCTTTTCTGGGAGCCCGAGTCGTCGGTATTCGGACCATTCTCGTTTAAAGGGGCCAGAAAGGATGGATAAGAAGCGCCAGTGGAACGACGGAGCAGACGATGGGACAGACGACTGGAGAGGATATCAGAAGAGGGGCACTGCTTCTATATCGCGGCAGTCCATCCGACCTGACGACGACCATATACCTCCGGCCGTTCCCCACAACGACCCGGTAACATTTGCCCCTCTCCAGCTTCCTCTCCTTTGTAATATGCCCCGGTGACACGAGGGCGGGGGCTTGAGAGAGATGGAGATGGAGATAAATTTGATATGTATATATCCAAGTCCAGGCCCTCGCCCTCGCTACCAGCGGACTCGCGAGGGTCCTAGTCCTAGCACGTCCACCTTGATGAAGTTCCATTATTCCACGCAGTAGCAGGGTTCTGTGCAGTTCAAAAAAACGTGTGCATGCCACCAGTGCTCCTCAGCCGAGTGGGTATAAAGATTGAGGTGAAATGAAAACGAAAACGAAAACAACAAGAAACAAAAAAAAAGGACGACAATAGTAGAAACGAACCTCGCTCGGGTCGAGATGGCGAAAATGATCTAGCTGGAACCTCCGATAAGATACCAGCGTCTTTGCATAGATCTAGGCCAGACCCACCCCGGCAAGCCGAATCGATGCTGCAAATGATCGCAAGATGGAATAGCACACAACAGGATATATATGTATATATATATGGGACGTACCATTGCGGAGTCCGCGTACATATCGCCAAAGGGTAGTTTTTCGCTAGTTATATTGCAAATGGTTCCTTCCTCTCCTTCTTAAGGTATTCGGTAGGTAATATCGAGGCGGCGGTTGGTATTGTCAGTGGGAGGCTAGTGTGAGAGGATGTATTTGCATGTATTGAAGGGGGGATGAGGAGGCAGGTTGGTGCTCTCTCCTCGGACGGTTTGTGAGGAACCTAAGCCAGTTTTTAGTGTAGAAGCGGTTGAGAAATAGTTATCGGTTTCAAAGCATGCAGGGCTGCGCCGTGGTGTGTGTGCGGTCGAACGCAATAAAAGCCAGCCAGTCGCCGAATGCCCAGAGGGTTTGCTCCTTCGATTTAAAATTGAAGCGCGGCTCCAGTCGAATCAGTGAGGGTATCTCGAGGCCGGTGGTGGGTGGTGGTGGTGAAGGCGATGGTGGTGTAAGCGGTGGTGGTGGTGAGAGCAAGCAAGGGAACAGCTTCCATCGTCCCTTCCAGAAGCTAGAAAGTGCAAGATGATCCTCGAGCCAGCCAGCCAGCCAGGTACATTTTCGTCTAGCAGGGTCTTTCTCTTAAATAGTTGGATGCCAGCCTGCTCTGCCAGCACGGGTTTCAATTTTAAATGTGAAATATTGGTGTGGGAATTCTTTTTCGCCCTCTCTTTTGGGGGGAAGGGCGGGGGTGCGGGCGTCTACTGCGGGCGAGAGAGCATCCAGCAGCCTTTCCACCGGCTATTTGCGACCGCCTAACCGGCCAGCAGCAGGACATCGCAGACAGACATTTTAACAGGCGGAGATGGCTTCGACAGGAGAAAAGCCGCGTGCGAGTCACCTCGCCCGTCGCATTCTTCAAGGCCCCATCGGCCTCCTCTCTCTTGCGAACGCATGCATACTACAGTACATGTTTGATACGACGCTGCTCAACTCTGGCGGGCGCTGCGACCCGGAGCCTCGCGTGTGATTGGTGTGGAGCGCAGGCGACCTGTGATTGTCCAAATAAAACAGAAGCAGGCCGGCCAGGGCCCCTTGCAAACTCGTCGGCCGGTGGGCTTTTGCGGGGTTGCTGGAGGTGTTCAATGTTCTCTCCAGACTGGCGGCGTTTCATCTTTCGCTCGTGCGGGATTATTTGTTCGATACGAATCGGACACTCGTATGTGCGGACATTACATACATGTACTTGCAACTTACGTGCATACATGTGTGTATGTGCATACGAAGTCTACATTTTAAACCTGCCCTCTCGTCTCGAACCCCTCCTCCTCCTCCGCCTCCTCCTCCTCGGTAAGGCTTGTCGTTGCCTGTGGCCCCCCCCCCCCTCCCCTCGACGCCACACACGTGGGTAGAATCGATCCAAACTTCGTGGTGGTCGAAGACAGCTCCGAGAAGATACCTCCCGGTAGTAGACATGGTTCGTGTATCGGGCTGCTTACTTAATCCAAATCAGAGGTTTTGATGGTGAGTAAAAGATGAATATATCACATCGCCTCCACCCGAGCACCACCGGACACCGATCCCTAGACAGAGATGGTTTATTACTACCATATCGTCTTGGAGCTTCACCATAGATCCGAACCCATCTCTCGAATAGCCATAGAGAACGGGCTCGCGCACGATACCCAGAAATACAATCTACCTCCCGCAGGCGCCGATATCTTTGCATTCAACTCAGCGATAAAATCTTCATGCACTTCAGTTAACACTGGCGGGGGTGGCGCCTCTACCTTTCCCACCGCAACCACCCCACCGGAATATCTCGATTATAGGTTTTCCGATATTTCGCTAGAAAGTATCGACATGGCGGCTCCGTCTCAACCTCATGTAGTAAGCGATGCGACAGCGGGCCGGCTTCGAGGCAAAAGCGTGAGTTTTGCTGAACCGCCAGATTCGCACTCTCTGGCCATAAAGGCCCGATACATTCCGATACTATCGTCCACCACAAACATCGGCTATGGAGTGGTGCATCTGTACCGGGACAAAGCAGAAACACCGGGTTTATTCCAACCTGTGCTTGCAGGCGCTGATGCTGATGGCGGCGGCGGTAGCAGCAGTCGAGAGCTTCACACCCAGGGTGCAACTTCACCGGCGGGACCGGATACCTCGGACAAAGGCCCCGGAGCTAATCGCGAATCTGTGGTAGTCGCCATCCTTGCTGTACCAGCTTACATGACACCCAGTGATTTTCTCGGATTCGTTGGAGATGACGCTCGAGAAGCTGTCAGCCACTTTAGGTTGATCAGAACGGGTGACGACACACGAAAATACATGGCGCTTATGAAGTTCCGGTCAATTGAGGATGCGAAGACATTCG
Source organism: Dactylellina leptospora (assembly GCA_036971365.1). Classification (NCBI taxonomy): domain Eukaryota; kingdom Fungi; phylum Ascomycota; class Orbiliomycetes; order Orbiliales; family Orbiliaceae; genus Dactylellina; species Dactylellina leptospora. The sequence continues at coordinate 108,440 of JAJTUC010000015.1, read as the reverse complement.
TACATGACTATAATGGCCGTGTCTTCAACACTATGGAGGTAGGTGCAAACCAATCCTTTGAGTAAGAGTTCTGTCGTATACCAAGGCTCTTGCTGACCAGCTGTGTGCTTCAAAGCCCGAAATGTGTAACGTCGTTTTCGTAAAAAGTGTGCAAATTCAGTCTTCAGAAATAGAATCATCAAAGCAACGCTTGATCAATACGCCAAACATTTCTATTTTAGCATCCGATGATTCTGGGAAATCTCCACCTACACCCCAATACGACACAGAATCCTCACCCGCTTATCAACAGAATCCTTTGCCTATTCCAGTCTCATCTACCCATCTCACTACGAAACCTGCGCCTCCCCCAACAGCCTCATTGCTCGAACTTCCTACCTGCCCCGTTTGCCTCGAACGAATGGACGAGACAACCGGCCTTCTAACGACACAATGCCAGCATGTATTCCACTGTGCCTGCCTTAGCAAATGGAAAGACGGAAGCTGTCCTGTTTGCCGCTACACCTCAAACGATCGGAACAGCTTGACTGGCAATGGACGTCCTCGACGAAAGCTTAAACGATTCAAAATGGAAGACGGACACAGCTCCGATGAGGATGAGTGCGATATGTGCTTTAGTTGCGGAGCAGCAGATAATCTCTGGGTTTGGTGAGAATTACCTTAGAATCCGCTTTCTAGCCCATGCCAAGTTTTCGTCTTAGACTTTCCAATATCTGACTCTAAATATGGTATAATAGTTTGATTTGCGGTCATATTGGTTGTGGCCGGTACGATGAAAAGCACGCTTACGAGCATTACGAACAAACTCAGCATTGCTTTGCTATGGATGTTGAGACACAAAGGGTATGGGACTACGCTTCAGATCAATATGTGCATAGACTTGTTCAGAATAAAAGTGATGGTAAACTGGTGGAGCTTCCGTCAATAAGGCACGACCGTAATACCGAGGATTTATATGACAAACTCGACAACATCGGCATGGAATATACTTATCTTTTAACAAGTCAGCTAGATTCCCAGAGGATCTATTTCGAAGAACAGGTGATTGCTGCTGCAAACAAAGCAACAAAGGCATCTCGTCGTGCAGATGAAGCATCGGAGAAGCTTCGCCAAGCGTTATTCGAACTAGAGGAGTTAAAATCAAAGGTTGATGAACTCTCCCTTGATGTCGTACCCTCTCTAGAGAAATCTAAAGATAGGGCGGAAAAGAAGGCAGAGAAAGCCACGGATTTGTTACGCAAGTTCGAGAAAGACTGGAGGGAGGAAAAGATTGTGAACGAAGGGCTTCTCGGAAGAGTTGAGAAAGTCAACCAAGAGCGTGATCAGCTTCAACAGGAAAACACCGACTTGAAAGATCAACTCAGGTTCGAGGTTCCCAAATTTACCCTGGAAACCATTGCACCCGGACCGCTGTCTAACCTTAGTACCTGTCGATAGGGACCTTATGTTCTTCGTAGAAGGTAGGGAGAAGCTGAAGGAGATGGACGAGGAGGGAATTGAGCAAGGGGAAGTGAGCGTAGGCGATGCGCCTGATGGGAGGAAAAAGAGACGGGGGAAAGGAAAAGGGAAACGATGATACCGCCTTTATATCTCTGGCTTTGCTAAGCAATATCTCTTTACAACATGCATTGCATTGGGACGGAGTTTGTAATATGGTTAGCATAAATGGAATAATACCATGCGTGAAATTGCTCCAGGATTACTTATCCAAAAGATAAATGACAAGTGTTCGTGAACCACTATTACGTTGTCTTTTCACTAGAGCACTGCCATGAAGAAACCCAGCTTATGTTTGGTTGTTATCTCAAACGGACTTGGGTAAGTACCGACTTTATGGCGCAGGCACTCTCCTCTCTTCCTTCTCTTCCTCATCTTCCACCTCGCCTTTAGCCTTGGCAATTTGGGGTTTACAACACCTGCCGCACACCGTCTCTCCTCGCGAAATTCACTGAATTGAATGTCACCTGCAAATACTTTGCAGACTTGTGAGAATACGAAAAATCGACCGACCACCGCCCCTGCATGTATTCAAATCGCCGTCCTATCAGTTCTAGAACGAAGCGAAAGGTCATCTTCCAAAAAAACACAACGGGAATGGCCTCCGTTGACGCCACCGATGCAAACGAGATATTGGAGTCGGGAGCTCTGAACAACCCTTCGGCTGGGCACTATAGCAGGCAAACCTTCGCGCAAATACCTGCGATGCACCGCGGGCTTCCGTTCATATTAGACGAGCTGGAGACAGAAACATCGCAAAAACAGCTTCATACCGCCCGCAACATTTTGAAATTCATGAATGATTCGCAACTCCCATCACTTGAGAGATCCGCGCATATCGAGTTTTTATCCGAACCGTTGGAGGATGGGCTTTCGAGCGGGTATACAGGCCTCGATGCTAGTCGACCTTGGTTGTTATACTGGTGTATCAATTCACTGGGGCTTCTTGGAGAAGACGTCGGGGAGTACAACGAAAGGTAAAATTTACCAATAACAAATATGTCAACAAATCTAATAAACTGCACTGAACAGGGTCATATCAAGCCTCAAACCGCTTCAACATAAGGATGGCGGATTTGGAGGGGGGAATGGCCAATCGCCTCATATGGCATCGGCCTATGCAGCGGTGCTGACTCTCACTATAACCTCGTACTACGAGTCAAGAAATCTATCTCGAGAAGATCGATTGGACGTCTACTCACGATCGTTTTCGTGGATCGATAGAAGTAGGCTCCTCAAGTGGATACGTAAAACAAAGCTCCCAAACGGGGGGTTCAAAGTCAACGAAGGAGGGGAAGAAGATGTACGAGCTGGTTATTGCGCACTAGTGGTACTGGCTCTTCTGGGGTATGATGAAGAGGAACTGAAAGGGGACCCTACCCGAGGTGAGACGCCACTCCTAGAGGGTGTTCTAGAGTACTTTAAAGCTTGTCAGACTTGGGAGGGTGGAATAGGGGCCAAGCGAAACTCTGAAGCTCATGGAGGATATGCTTTCTGTGTACTGAGTGCGCTCTGTCTCCTGGGAAAACCCGAGGAAGTTCTCACCGGCTACTTGGATCTGAAAGACTTCATTGCATGGCTGTCCGCTAGGCAATATGCTCCGGAAGGTGGGTTTTCGGGCAGGACCAACAAACTTGTTGATGGTTGTTATAGTACTTGGGTGGGGGGTTGCTGGTCACTTGTGGAGGCGGCTGTCAATAGAATGGAGTCGAAGACAGCATCTTATGGTATGAATGTGGGGAGTATATGGAACCGCAGGGCACTTATCAGATATATTCTGACATGTTGCCAAGACCAACATGGAGGACTTAGGGACAAGCCGAAGATGTGAGTTTCTCAAAATGGTACTTTTCGAGCTATCTAAAGCAACGACTCAAGTGCTGAATCAAACAATAATAATAAATAATAAATTTGCTTTATAGGAGACCGGATTATTATCACTCAAATTACGTGCTCATCGGGCTGTCGGCTGCCCAGCATTACTATTATTTTGATGATAGTCTGGGACTTCCGTCTGCCATTGCTGGGTCGCCTTTCAGACATGGCTTCTGCTGGAGAGCGAGTGTGAATGTTCCAAAACCAAGCAGCGCGGAAGGCTTTGGTGGAGGTTGGGAAGAAGGTCTCGTCTCCAACGAGGACTCAAGAGTCGGGATACAACATCCACTCTTCAATATACCACTGGGAGCCGAACTTCAAGTACAGGATTGGTGGAGATTGGTCAAAGACAAACAACCAACGCTGTAGATTGGTAGTATAGCAGAGCCTGACCTCCGGCTTCACTTGCGTCTTTACTTTGACTCCTGTCAATGCATCTTCAGATACATTGTGATTTCCTCACCTTTTTCTTTGGCGTCAATACACTTTACCAAGCCCAAAGTGAAATGATCCCGGCTTAGCTCAGCAGCCCAGATGTTGATGTCAATTAACGCCAAGCGAAATCTGCATGCTCAACGTACCTATACTCAAATGCACTGCTGACGAAACGGCCACGCTCTAATTTTTCAGGTAGAAGTACACGCGCACGGTACCAAAAGTAGAGACCGGCCTGAGACATGGATGGACAGGTGCCAATGATCGCAAGAAGCGCTGCGGGGTGGTGGTGGTCGCCATTGGTCTTATGACCATTTCCACATGCACGATTTCGGCGGCCTGATACCACCCGCTCGCTATGGATGTTATCTTTCGTCCGATATCCTGGGAGGCAATCAATATCTCCGTCATGGAGGACAGCTAAAGAAAGACTCGTCTTCTCTTTCTTTTTAACAGGTATTCAACATTGGAGCTCCCCCGCGACAATTTAGTGTGGTTCGGGCAAGATCGTTCTCCGCTAAGTGGCCCCTGAGTTGGATTCTGTGCAATGGAATTGTGATGGTTCACCCGCCACGGCCGTATCATTTTATTGTTATTACCATCTCAGACGATAGTACAACCTGGCACCCCCCCCTTCCCCCTCCCTCCGAAGAAAAGCACGAAGGCGGAGAGGAGGAATCAGGATTGTTCGTTCGCTCACCTCCATCCACTCGCTCGTTCCGCGGCGGAATTCCAACAGGACATCTAGCGATTTCCCTCGACCTCCTACGTTCCCACCGTCCCCGTTCCTCCAAGAGATGCCGCCTCAATAGCGCCGCCTGCTGGCCGTCCCAAGCGCATCACCCTCGCCCTTTGTTCGCCATCGCCATCGCCACCGACATCGACGTCGGCTGCCCTCAATCTCTCTCTCACCCGCATGTGGATTGGGGTACTGCCCGTCGACCGGATCCCTGAGCTGCTTTACCTCCCGCCCTATATTGCCCCCGCCGTGGGGAATCAACCAAATTTACACCAGTTGCAGAAGCCTTCTGCGTTCCCATTCGCCTGAACTTTGGTAAGAGTCGTTTCGGCAAACAACGCATTCTGTGAGGTTCGTCTCCAGACCTCATTCACCAAAACTATGCGGGAGGGTCTCCGTCGATATCTACTTCCTCCAACGCTGCTAGTACTGCACTTGTTGCTGCTATTGCCTATCTTGATACCCTACAAACCTGATAATTCGCCTTACCCTGAATCTTCTCTCCGAGTTGCTCTAAACTCAGCACAATATTCTATCCCGCTCGCATGTGCCGCCTTTGGGGCCGTCCTGCTATTCCGAACCCTCGTGGCTTCCCGGTACGGCCCTCGTGTACCGTGGGCTCTACTCTTCTCCTTTGGGTTGCTGGAGGAGGCGATCCGGTGGGGCTTGGTCCGGTATCTGTCGCAGCTTGAAGGGGGTGGTAACGGCTATGGGGCGAAGAAGCCGCAACCTCCTCGCCATACCCCTTCGATGGACAAATACGCCTCACCAGGGAGCATGAGCGTTGAAGTCGAGCCTGGAATCTGGGAAGGGATCTATATCATGGGTTGGCTATGGAGTGCTCTAGAATGTATCGTAAGTTATTTATCATCTACACGTTCGAACATTCGGCTCATATTGATCTTCCCTCCTCTCTAGCACACGTGGTGGCTACTACGACCATCCTCCATCTCGGAAACAATTTCGACATCTGATGACGACGGCCCTAATCCAAATTCCAGACCTCAATCTTATCATGGCTGGAGGAAGGGACATGCAAAGAAACGGAGTGCGGACTCCACAATTCGCACGATCCGGGGTTTATCAAGAAAGTCTGACTACCACCATACGAACACCGACCACCGTTTGCCACAAGAGCAACGCTACTTCGCTAACGATGAAACTATTTTGACCCACTCGATATTGCCCGGGAAGTTTGAGGAAAGAGCTAGTTCCCCGGAGCTCAGCCGTCGAAGTATTCGCGAGGAAGATAATGATGCTGGGGACGAAGAAACATCCGCGACAGACAACGAGAACGATGCTCTAGACTCTCCTCTTACCCCTACAACATATCGACCAGCTTACCATGCTGCTGTCCCCACTCAACTCCCTCGCCCTTCAACTGATGAGGAAGACGACGATCAAGAAGAAAGCACACCAACTCAACAGAAGCACAACGCTAGATTTCTTATACCTGGTTCTGTGACCTCTGAGAGCGACTATTTTGGGAGACGTGAGCCGGCTTGGACCTTTAGCAATACTGTGTCGCCAAAGCGCCAAGTTCCAGAGCCGCCCCGCCGCTCGGGCGTTCTCGCAAGTGATTCAGAAACGGAAAGCCCATTTTCTGGAGCTCAAACGCCGCTCTTAAGTTCATCTATACCATTGGACCAAGAACAGACTTCGCTTCTCGACCAGGCCTCAATCCCGAGCTACGGCAGCATGCATCAGCTGCATCCTGCGCTACTTGCGCCCGAAATGCGAATGAATCCATCAAACGCAGTCACTCGACCGTTGATAATTTCGCACCCTAGCTATCTGTCTATCACAACCGGAGATGAAGCCGAGGATGAGTCGGATACACAAATCACAGGCGGTTCTCTTGGCCGGGCATACCCACCACACCCAGCTTTCTCTTCTTCCTATATCCATCAACATTTCCCATCTCCTGGGATACATTCTGTGGCATATAGTCAAAACTTCCCGAACAATAGTACTTCCCGACTATCACGACCCAGACTAGCGGCATCTCAGTCTTTACCTTTGAGGAAAGGCAAAGCAAAACGGCCACGTAGCTTCCCTGGCGTCGCGCCACCGGACGTCATCTTCTCCCGAACAATGATTCAATGGTCTCGGAACCTTAAGCAGGTTAATGGACTTGACGTTCATTCTGTTACTTACGTTTTAGCAATATTTTGGGCGGTTATTATTTGTTTTCAACACATAGGCTATAGCCTGTGGTATGTCTGGTTCCCTACACCCGTGTTCGAATCTATTGTACAGTTTTGGAGCGTAGTTTTCTTCATTGGAATTGCATTTTCAAAAGGTGTTTATATTGCTCAAATGGAAAGCGGATGGGTTACAGCGTAAGTGGTCTAAAGTTTAGATGTACCCAAAGCTGTTTCCAAGCGAACCGGTTTGCTAACCACGTTTCTAGTCACGGTCTCATCTGGCCTACCACAATCGGCTGTACGGTTTCTTCTTTCGTTTTATATTTTGTAGTACTTATCTTGTGGGGTGTACTTTGGTAGCTCATATGCAATATTTGTCTGGATGGGTAGCTTGCGTCTGGAGTCACGACAGGGTTGGCGTTTTAGGTTCAGGCTGTGTTATTTTTATTCGATACCTTGGGCTCAGGTCTCACTCGGCGCTTTAGGAACGAGAATTGTCCAGGTTTAAATACCGGGGTTTGAGAGTTTCATTAGTATTAAACCATAAGTACCATTACCTGTTCTACGAATAGCAACGTTCAATATGGAGCCTAGCGCATTTCTTGTTGGTGTGACCAGCCTTCGTTACTCAAATTTTGCATAAGGCTACTCCATGACAGACAGCGAAAAGCGCCAAGGCATCCTCGATTTTCTCGGAAATAACATTACCATGAATATCGGAGATAGGGTACTACCTGTTGTATTTTTCAACTTTATTAGGTAGTAGCTTCTTCAAACAGTCGATATGAGCTAGCATTGTCTCATTGCGGGCGGCAGCTGTCCCAGAAGCATCAAGTCTTCGTTGATTGTCACCGTATATCACTGTGGAATCTTCGATGACCTCGTCATCAGCAACGATGGATAATGGTGAGATTGTACAATTCTGTAGGATGCCGCAGCTTGAATGAGCATATACACGAGAAATTAACGAGTCAGATGTTGGCTTTGCCTTACACTACCGATTCTGCTCGCCTTTCCCAATTTCGCGCCAACTTCGATAGAGGTACCCTCGTCGACCCTCGCCGCCTGAATAAGGCAATTCACCTCCACGAGAACATAATCACCAAGGACAAGGCCGTCCAAATTTGGGGCTATCAATTGTGTTTTTTCACTAAGGATCGCGTTCGCGCCAATGATGATTGGCCCATCCGTGGAATTAAGCTTGCAGCGGGGATGTAGGATAGTATTGGCGCCGATTGTTATCGGATAGGTCCCGGAGAAGGAGATGGCATCACTGAGTAGAGCGGAGGGGTCAATCGAGAGCGGAGGCAGTGGAGCTGAGGAGCTTGACGAGGCGGCGCCGGAGCGTTTGGGTGCCATGCTGGAGCTGGTGTGGTCATTTGAATCGATATGGGGAAACAGCTGGTGGCAGCAGGGGGTTGCTGATTGTAATCTGATGATCTAATCTGATACTATCTAATCTGATCTGATCTGATTTGAGGCCGCTGCGACTGTTTACGTCACGCCACACGTTTTCCGCGCGATGATGCGCCATCGTCACAACAACACCACAACACGACAGCAGCGACTCGCAGCTTCCAATTCGTTCACCGTTCCCCGTTTCTCATCGGAGTGTCACAGCACCTCAGACCAGACTTCTCTAATATCCCCATCTTTCGCAACGACTGGAATTTGCTATCTAGAATCTAAGATGGGGGGCCTGCTCGATGGCTTGCAGGTCATAGACCCAGGCACGATCCCGCATAAGCTGTGTGAAAGATTATCCGCGACAACCTCTCTCGTCATCAGGATCCTTGCCTATGTGTTTCTGAGATGGGTTAGTTTCTCTTGCTTCAGCGTTAAGCGAATGCTCTGAATAGCTGTTTGACAACGGTTGACCATCTTTGCTAACTTCAACCGCAGATTCCAGGCCCGGTAGGACAGATCTAGACCATCGAGCGGTACACCCGCTGTAGCGAGATGTGTGGCCGTGATAGCTGACTACTGTATCATTAGCCATTACCCATAGCCATTAGCTCCGCCTTCGCCATCTTTGTTCCCAGTTTTTTGGCGCTCTTCCTGTCCAAACCAATCTTCATCACTAGCTCCGAGGAGTCAGGTATTACTGTTCGTCCCCAGGAGGACCAAGTCGATGCCCAAAATGGCCACGGAAGAAAGCATTCAAACGGTTCGGTTGTCATCGAAGTGGCGAAGGTAAAGATCTCAACTCGCAGAAGGATAGCAGCTTGGAAAACATTAGCTCTCGGAATACCTAGTCTATCTGATAATCCAGCTCTCACTATCGTCTCGTTCCTTATCAACGTCATATGTTTTGCTGCGGTCTATGACGCGACTTATACCGTGCCGTATCACTACAAGGCTCATGACCTTTCGTTTTCGAGGGTCGGTTGGGTTTCTGATGCTTCGGCGCGACTGCTAATTCGAGAGCCTCCTAGCTCTGATTACATCATCAATTCACCAGTCTACGTTGTATCTTGGAAAGAGGATACTTCGCCGGACATTGTTGGTGCAACAAAAGTACCAGGGCGGTGGAACACAGTCCAGGTCAAACCGTTCATAGAGGAGACTGATTTTACAGTGTCCGTCACATTAAGCGGCTTGAAGCCACTTACTAAATATCAATATCTTACGACGGGGAATCACAGCGGAAGCTTTGTGACAGCCCCCAAGAAGGGTGCTAAGGGACGTTTCACCTTTTTATCGGTATGTTAAAAGTCAGAAACCACAGACTCTTTTGGCTCACGTAGTAATTTCTTAACTTTGAGGTTTAGTCGTCTTGCATAAAGCAGCGAGTACCGTATAGCGTTTTTAGCCATCCGTTGGATGTCCCGGGTTTCAAAACACTAGGAAGACTTCTGCCAGATCTCAAAGCTCACTTCATGTTGTTCCTGGGAGATTTTATTTACGCCGATGTGGGTCTATTTGTTCTTATCCTCTGCGATATGACTATTCCAATTAACACCTTTTCGTTCTCGATACTTAACAGGTACCCTTGCGACATGGAAATGACGTTGAGGCATATAGAATGAATTATCGCCAGATCTATTCGTCAAATAATTGGCCAACCGCGGGGCAGAACCTTCCTTGGATCCACGTTTATGATGTGAGCAATAACTTGATGATTCCGAGCATGCACAGATAACCGAACTGACAAAGTTAATACCAAGGATCACGAGATTGCGAATGATTGGGATAAAGGCGACGGTGGTCTCTATTCATCTGCTGTTGATCCATACAAAGCGTACCAACACCAAGTGAACCCTCCCCCGGTTCGAGAAAATTCAACTTACTATACCTTTAACTGGGGGCCCGCTTCATTCTTTCTTCTTGATACCCGCCGCTATAGGTCGCCGAACGGTGCCCCTGATGGACCGGAGAAGACTATGCTGGGCGCTGACCAACTTAAAGATCTCCTAAACTGGCTCGCAGCAAATGATAAAGATGTTCAATGGAAGTTTATCATCAGTAGCGTCCCAGTAACTAAGAACTGGCAAGTAAATGGCAATGACACGTGGAGAGGGTTTCAATGGGAGCGGACCAAGGTTCTTGAAGGTGCCTGGGCCGTAAAAGGTGCTGGTGTAGTCATCCTGTCCGGAGATAGACACGAATTTGCGGCAACCTCGTAAGGCACCTGGCATTAAAAAACTAAGATTTCGCTAATATAATGTTAGGTTTCCTCCTCCCGCAGGTTCGGGTTACCCTGCATCCGCAACAGTCCACGAATTCTCATGCTCCCCGTTGAGCCAATTCTACCTTCCATTTCGAACATATAAGCAAAAGGACAACGACGATGTCCTCATCAAGTAAGCTTGCGTGAAATTTTTTCAATTACAGTTCGTTAGTATTGACAAGTGCTTAATTAGATATATTCCAGACGGAAACTCGAAATTCGGGGCCATTGAGATAGATTCCACGAGCTCTGACCAAGCGGTTCTCAAATATAGGCTATTTGTTGACGGGAAAGAAGTGTGGGACTGGGTTCTCACAAAGCCCCGCCTCTAATGAAGATAATACCTAGTTGCCAGAATTTGCTATTTTAGTTTTACTTTGGGGGGATCTTGTTGCTATTTGGCTTGTGACCGCGTGTTGGAGTTAATTCCTTTTTGTTTTTTGTTTAGTTCTTTCAAGTATTTACAAGTGGTCTGTCGCGCTGCACGCTACCTCGATATCATATATACATCGGTAGAGATTAACAAATGAGAACGATCGGATTTCTGAGGCGAACATTGGTGTTGTGGCTTTGAATTGCTTTCTAAGTCCTTGTTGTTGGCTTTACAGGAGAGCTATGCGCCGGCATAGGGAAGACGTCGGACAAAACTTACTTCACCGGCAACCCCTCCACGACTCTCGATCTAGTTTCATGAGTGCGGCCTGCTTGTGCGGGAATGCAAATTCCTTGACTGTATAAAATCCATATCTCATCAATAGACCAATCAATCTGTAGGGAGACGTCTTAGTGAGAAGGGAACCTCTCGAGGCTAGTTGCGAACAGATTGCAGACATATACTCACAATTCATTGTCAACTCTAGGTTCTAGATATACGGACTGCGTTCGAGGATCAGCAAGAAACATATCTAGGTAGGAGACAAAATAAATTAGTAGACGTTGATAACGTAAAGAAATACGGAAGAGAGGTCATACAATGTATGATCGAGTCCAACCACGCCGTTGATCTTCCTCTAGCCCAATCTTCCCCAACAAGTAAGTGGACACCGCGGTCCCAGTCCCGCACGTCATTAGCATAGCGGGCCAAATGATCTTCTTTTACCCAATATATCTCAAAGAAACAAGCATCTCTCGAGGCTGTGAGGTTCCCGTCCGCATCAAGATCATTCCAGCTCCCCACGGCAGTGAAGGAGTGTTCACTAGACAGGCATTTTTCCAGGAATTTTTTCTGGTGTTCGATTGGACCTTGTTCACCCCAGAATTCTGCGACTCTTGGGACGTTCATCCATTTGTGAATCAGGCCCAAGTCGTCCATATCAACGGGTCTGAGTTGGAACACAGAGTTCACCTTATCCGACACGCAATGTCGGGTATAGAATGAGCGTTTGGCTGGAGGTGGCGGCGGCCGTTTTGGATGCCGTGTTACGCCGTTGGAAAGGGTATAGCGGAGGGGGTTGGCAGGGAGATATCGATGAGGATTGAACTTTGACAGGAATATTTCCGGGGGTATCTGCCAAAAGGCACTTGCGAATGCGATCAAGGCGGCAGGCCGAGCATCTCGAGAGTGTATTTCGACAAGACCGAGCTCTTCAAGCGTGTCGACTATCTGGGTGTGCGTTGTGGAAGGGCCGGATTCGAGGACAAGCTCAACAGATCGATCCGGAACTGGCTTGCCCCTCTCGACTGGGGGCGGCCGGTCGCTGGTATATTGGAAATACCAGTGCAAGGCGAACCAGACGGCCTCGGGGGATGGAGCGAGATCATAGCAGCCATCCGCAGTCGCAGATGAAGAGATCTTTAATCGGGCGACAGGTGTGGTTTGATCGATCGATGCACGGATGTGTGTTTCAGCCCCGGCGACGGAGATGGCAGCAGCCGTCGATTCGATGAGCCTGACGCGCTGGGGCACGGGGGGGCCGGTGGGGAGGTAAAGGACGTCGAGCGCGACCATCGTGCGGTGATGATGAGGGCGCAGAAAGAATTAATTCTCCGCCGCACCGCACGTGCCTCGGCTGACTGACGGTCCCTGCCTGTTCTTCTCGCCGGGGCTGCTGCTGAGACCGCATCTGGATGCTTGCTCGCTTGCTTCGGCGGATGATGGCATGGCATGTGAAATCGGCTCCTCCAACCGAAAATATTTATAGAGACGATCCGGACCGCTCGACTGTTCGTTCGCTTTCCCCGTCTTCTTATATATGCTTATATGCTTGTATACTTGTAACATACTTCGTCCTCAAAAATGGCAGGTGAGTGCGTCTGGCTCTGCGTTTCTGCCAGGTGTATTCATTCCGCTGCTGACACCAACCAGCTCAGCGTCTCTCACAGCTTTCGAACCAAATCTCCGGCGTTCCGTCAGGTCCTCGCGATGCGCTGCTTGCCAAAAACCCCGACGATGTCAGTCTCTCTCCCCCCCCCCCTTTTCTCTCTCTCGTAGTAACGCGGCACGCTCACTCGGTACATCGTCCCTAGGTTGTCATTGTCTCGGCGTTGAGAACCGCCTTGACCAGGGGCGGCAAAGGTGGCTTCAAGGACACCGCCGGTGCTGACCTACTGGCTGGAGTCTTGAAGGGGGTCATCTCCAAATCGGTAAGACCTCTCACACGGAAGAACCGAGGTTGCCCGGGGTCACGTGTTGACGCATATATTCCTATTCCTCCAGGGAATCGATCCGGCTCTCGTCGAAGACATCGCCGTTGGTAACGTCCTGGCTCCAGGCGCCGGCGCCACCGAGTTCCGTGCCGCTGCTATCGTAGCTGGTTTCCCTGTCAGCACAGCCGTCAGAGCTCTCAACCGACAGTGCTCGAGCGGTCTGCAAGCCGTTGTCGACGTTGCCAATCAAATCAAGGTTGGGATGATTGATATTGGAATCGGTGCAGGCTGTGAAAGCATGTCGCAAAACTACGGGTAGGTGGTCCCGCAGGCATTACTCCGGTAGCGAACACTAGGACTTATGACCACGACGCTAATTCCCGTCCGCAGGCCCGGCGCCGTTTCCGAATTCTCGGAACTTTTGGACGCCAACGTCGAGGCAAAGAATTGTAAGGTCCCGATGGGCCAACTTTCGGAGCAGATGGCCAAGGACAAAGGGATCAGCAGGGAGTCGCAGGACGCATTTGCTGCGGAATCATACCAAAAGGCGTGGGCCGCCCAGCAGAGCGGTCTCTTCGATGAAGAAATCGTTCCCTTGACAGTTTCTTACGAAGATCTCAAGACCGGGGAGACCAAGAAGATCACGGTTTCCAAGGACGACGGCATCAGGCCCAACATGACCGCTGAGTCATTGGGCAAGATCCGGCCAGCTTTCGCAAAGGATGGCTCGATCCACGCGGGCAACGCCTCTCAAGTCTCGGACGGCGCTGCCGCGGTGCTGCTGATGAAGCGGTCCAAGGCTGAGCAACTGGGACTGAAAATCATCGGTAAATACGTTGCGGCAGCTGTGGCAGGCGTGCCCCCACTGCTCATGGGCGTTGGTCCCTGGAAGGCGATTCCCAAGGCGTTGGAGAAGACAGGGCTCACGAAAGATGACGTTGATATCTACGAAATCAACGAAGCATTCGCTTCTCAGTGTCTGTGGTGCGCGAACGAGCTGGGGCTGGATCACAAGAAGATCAATCCGAAGGGAGGAGCGATCGCATTCGGGCACCCGCTGGGATGCACGGGAGCCAGGCAGATCGCGACGCTGCTGGCGGAGCTGAAGCGGACAGACAAGAAGATCGGAGTCACTAGTATGTGCATAGGCACTGGAATGGGGCTCGCGGCAGTGTTCGTTAACGAGGCGTGAAGAGCGGTTGAAGTGTAAGATACGATCGATACCTGTCTGATTCTCGCGTGCATTTGATTGATACCTTCCGGACATGTTACATATTGCGCATTATCGTATATATCAATCATATATTGTTATCCCACATTCACTCCGTGACAAGCATCCATCGCGCGTGGACGTATGCCTGCGTGGTGGATGCCGGGACGAGGAGCTCCACCTCGAAGCCTTGCGGGCGCCTGATCCTACTCATCGGATGACTCGTTCTGTGTTGCCGGGGTCTTCCTAGGCGTTCCACCGCCTTCGCCGACTGACACAGCCCTCCTCCTCCTCCTCGCTATTTAAGTTGCCTCCTCCTCCTCCTGCTCGGGGCCTTTCTCCTTTCCCAATACATCCACCCTCACAAATCCCCATCCCCAAGCTCTCCGCTGCTCTATTTCCCCACCCCGCTAGAAAGCACCGTCTTCATTTCCCTCAAGATGCAAATCTTCGTTAAGACCCGTATGTCCTAGACCCCTCCAAACCCCCGACGTGCAATCCTGCTAATCGTCCCCTCTATCCCCGCAGTCACCGGAAAGACAATCACCCTCGAGGTGGAATCGTCGGACACCATCGACAACGTCAAGGCCAAGATCCAAGACAAGGAGGGCATTCCTCCAGACCAGCAGCGTTTGATTTTCGCCGGAAAACAGCTTGAGGACGGCAGGTAAGCCTCGCATCTGTTCCTTTCCCCCCCACAGCGTCTCCGCTGCATCCAACTCACGCGTCGCCTACGTTATAGAACACTCTCCGATTACAACATCCAGAAAGAGTCTACTCTCCACCTAGTCCTCCGTCTCCGTGGCGGAATGCAAATCTTCGTCAAAACCCTCACTGGCAAGACCATCACCCTCGAGGTGGAGTCTTCCGACACTATCGACAACGTTAAGGCCAAAATCCAGGATAAAGAAGGTATCCCACCTGACCAGCAACGTCTTATCTTTGCTGGTAAGCAGTTAGAAGATGGCAGGACGCTCTCGGACTATAACATCCAAAAGGAATCTACCCTCCACTTGGTGCTCCGTCTGCGTGGTGGCATGCAGATCTTCGTGAAGACTTTGACGGGCAAGACAATCACTTTGGAGGTCGAATCTTCCGATACCATCGACAATGTCAAGGCCAAGATTCAGGACAAGGAAGGCATCCCACCTGATCAACAACGTCTCATCTTCGCTGGTAAGCAGCTGGAGGACGGCCGCACCTTGTCCGACTACAATATCCAGAAAGAATCCACTTTGCATCTCGTTCTTCGCCTTCGTGGTGGTATGCAGATATTCGTAAAGACTCTCACGGGCAAGACAATCACTTTGGAAGTTGAATCTTCCGACACGATCGACAATGTCAAGGCTAAGATCCAGGATAAGGAAGGAATTCCCCCTGATCAACAGCGCCTGATTTTCGCCGGCAAGCAACTCGAGGACGGTCGGACATTGTCTGATTACAATATCCAGAAGGAGTCCACTTTGCATTTGGTTTTGCGCCTCCGAGGAGGGCAGTGAAGGTGGAGCCGCCGCTCGTTTTTGTCACCATCTTGATGGTACCCCACGAATACTTGTATCTAAATTTTATTGAACGCGGGACAGGAACTTGGGTCTCCGGTTTGAGATAGTCTTCACACCAAGCCGCCTTTTCTTTCACCCTTTTTCCCACCATGTAGCGATAGCGGACACAATAGACACTTTTTTTACCTGTGCTGCGTGAACCATCTCTCTCTCTCTCTCTCTTTCCCTCTCTCGCCTCCCTCTTTCCACGTGTCTCAGCCTGACAATAGCGTAATCGACCTGATTGCCTTGGAACAAAGGTACAAGGCTGTGACAGGCGTCTGTCTGGTCGGCATCTGAAACGGTGTTGGGGGAGAGAACAATCAGATAGTCAACCCCACCCTGTTGCATTTCACAGAACAAACGTCAAGCGACGTCTCGCCGCTCCTCGGAAGCGACCGCGAGCTGGATGTCGAAGGAGGATGGGTGCGCTTCCCGGTGACAGGAAGCTGATGATACCCCGCGATTCCGAGACGAGCGGGACGATGCTCTCCTGCCCCTCCTCTGCCTCTTCTCCCACTGCTCTCCCACCGCTCTCCCACTGCCCTCCCACCGCCCTCCTACTCCTGCTCCTCCTGCTCCTCCTCTCCTACTCCACCACCATCGCTCGACCGTTGAGGGACGGCGGATATGCCGGGGGGGCTCTTCGTTCTCCCAGAAAGCAGCGGGTTTCTGTTGTCCGAGAGAGAGAGATTGCTTGCCTGCTCGTGCGTGCGTGCAGCAGCCCTCGCTCCCAGCTTGCCAACTCACCTTGCATAACCGCAGGCTAACCAATCCGCCGCCTCATCAAGCTCTGCACAAATATGCACACAAGTATGCATTCTGCAAGCATGTCGAGAATACATGCTTGCTCCCTCCCATCTTATGCAAACAGCAGCAGCAGCAGCAGCAGCAGAAGCTCAGCTGCGAGATTGCGCTCGACATACCTACCTCGCTGAGCAACAACCTCGCGTCCCCAAGGAAGTGGGAAACCTTTGCAATTGGAACCCTTGAGTGGTACGTCTCCGGTGCTGGTATCCAATCGCGACTGGAGCCATCAACAATTCCCACAGTTGCGTTCGAGAGTATTCTCTGCGATACCAAAGCATGTATACGCTATCACATTGTCAACGAGTCTGAAACCTTCGAGGCAAACGGCTGCGCCCTGGCTACCTGGAGGCTGGGTTGGCGAGAAACCCCTCCTAAAAGAAGATCAAGACGCACAAGAAGAAACAGACGGGCAATCTTCGGCGTGACGGGATTGCATTTCGATCGTTCCGACAGAGAGGCTTCTAGCTTCGAGCACTTCAACCCCTGTGATTGCGTCGGTCGAAGCTAGTCGATTGTTTGCATGATTTGGGACGCATTTGGCGGCTCAGAAAACATGCTCGAACGTTACTTCATTGCTCCAGTTATGCATTCCCTGTCTTCTGCAGTTCTCAATTGCCCTTGTTTTACATCCAAGTCCCACCAAAGAGTACCCAGAGGCAAACAAACGGGATTCCCACTTTCAAACTGCATTGACTCATGATCTGTTCTCAGTATCAGAGGAGGACGGAAAGTGAGATCCTAATCCAAGAACATGATATAATTGCCACATGGGTCTCCTGTTTCCCGTCTTATCCTCATCTCGAAGACCTCAGCTCTTCCTTCATACCCAGCACCACACACATCCGCCGCTCTAAACTCAACGGCAAGCACTCTGAGTATCCATATAATTCTGCTTAGACCTGGAATTCGCATACACCCCTCGATTCAAGACGCGCCGCCAGCTTTCCACGCCAAAAACCATTTGTTATAATTTCCCCCGCTGTTAGGTAGGATTACCAATATCGCAAGGAATTCGTAGAACAAGCACTGATGTTAGAATAAGTACCCGAGTATTACAGTAGTACAATTGAATAGAGCATTAAATCCCACGAAGCGATCCCTTACAAAAAAAAAGAAGAAGAAGAAGAAGAAGATTCTTGACCCACAAGATATTCAACTGCGTCCGAGGACAACATTCTTTCTCTCGGCCGGTGATTAGCATATATCTTCCGTATCCTTTCCGCACCACTAGTCGAGCTCGTTGCAAACCAAATATACCAAGCCATGTACTATATTTTATACCTTTCAAGTGAGTTTTGCCTTCTACTTTCCATCCACCCAGACTTTCACGCCATTTTATCCCCATAGCTAACCCAAAGTCTTCTCTCCTAGGTCTTTGCCGCCGCCGAAGATGGCCGGACCCACATTACGAAGTTCTTCAGTGCAATGGTGGCTATAGTTGTATAGTTCGCGTCAACCACCGAGAATACTACTGCGAGAATGTTTCAGAATCCGAAGTCCTGGCTCGCGAGGCTGCAGCGCAGCGTGCATATCAATTCTCTGTCAATGAAAGCCAGTTCGCGAAAGCTGCCGGCGTCATTGTCGCTCCGTCAAAGGCGATCTATGCGAGTGCCCCCATCATGTAGCATTCAGGTTTTGCAACTCGACCGGCGAACGGATGTGGATTTACTTGGTGAATGTGACGATGAGATCGTGTTTCTGGGCCTGGGCGCTTTGTCAAGTGCATGTATATCTGGTTTACGAGACAAATGTATATAAAGTTTTCCATAATAGACGACTCCCCTTTGGAAATTTTGGAATACATGTCATGAGAATATGAATGGGCAATGTGGTCAAAGCCGTATGTCTTGGAGCCAGATAAAATGCCATCGTGTGTGGTTATGGCCCTTCTGGCCGTTGAGTTGGTGCGGCACGTTGCGACCAATCGTATTCACCAGATACAACGATCCCTCCTGCGCTATCTGCCCATCGCCAAATTTTTCCGTAGTACAAATGAACGTAGCCAATACCTGTGAGTTACTCTTGGCATTTTACTAGTCGTTCTGCTTCGTAAAGACTTGTTAGCGCAGAGATCAAAAGTGCAACGTGCTCAAGAATTTAGAAGTCAATTTGAGTTGAGGACAAGGTTCAGATTCAAGCCCGGTCATGGGCGATTTCATCAACGCTCGCTTTTATTGAGGCCAGCTATGTTGACCGTCGTGAGAAATTGAGATGTGATCATCATGAGAGAAGATGTTACGATGGATGTTTAGATAAGAATGCTTGATGTTTACTTACCAATGAACGTGCCTTTTTTTTTTTTTTTCTTGGAAAGAAAAACGATAGAGTGGATATGGTCTAAGCTGTAGGTCCGACACGCATGGTTAGCAGTCAGATATGGTTGACCGTGTCCCGAATTCTGTTGTAAATAACATTTAATAGGTAGGAATATTTCAGTCAAAGATATTATCGCCAGCGCGGAGTGCTCGGACATATGCTTGTCATTTGGAAAAAAATCTTAAGATCATCATAAAAGGGTACGTGATGGCTCTCGCTGCCATTAATGATTGTGACTACTCACGTTTCTTGTTCGCGTTACTACCGATATTTCGTGGTCCTCATGGAGAGTCTGGGCCTAGAAGATCAGATTAAGTTAACATAAGTGGACGATGTGATCCTACAATGTTGTGAAGGGACTATAGCGGGATTCGTCTCAGATTGGCATGAATGGTTATTAAATTGATGTTTTCGTCATCGGGGTTACCCGAATAAGACTCGTCATCAAGGATTCATCAGGGAAAAACTTTGGGCCGAGAAAATCATACAGATAAAGACGGGGACTAGCTTACCAGATGGAGCGGATTTACATTTGTGACTATAACTCCTATTCACACTACGCCTCGTCAATCACCGCAAGGACATCGGATGGTCACAAGGGGGTGAGAAAGGGAAAAAAAGGATGGTTTAAGCATTGTTCAGCCGGCGAGGTTTTCTAGGCCTGCCATGAATATTGCGTTTCGGCTCATGATGGTCATCTTGAAGAGATGTCGGTGCCCAGTGCAGTTTCATCATAATGCTTCGCGTATGATTGTAAGATGAGATGAAGGTGGTGTACCATACCCCGAGCTAGGACGGTGCAGTTATGAGTGAATGGCACGCCATACGCATTTCCCCTTCGGGATGATCGCCAGAAACTGTGCATTCCGACAGAAAATATAGATCGTGGCACAAGGTCTAACAAACGTAGGCTAAAGATTAGCGTACGATTAAAGTGGATGCGTGGTGGATGCATAGATAGTATTTGCGAAAATGTTACGAGGTAACAAAGGCGAAGGTCAGATTTTAGCCATTGAATATCCGCACTACGCTCCAGAGGAGAGCTTGGACGGTAATTTCCATTTGCGTATAGTTGTTTCAAGAAGTCATCATTGTGGTGCCAAGCGGCGAGGGGGATGAACGAGAAATAGGAGCGATAGGGAAGGGGTGTTTACATCAGTGTTGCGGTTCATCGGAGTGATCGGAGCATCTGGAGTTCCGTGGACGTTGGTCCATATTTAGCGAAATCGGGGGCCTCGAGGCCGTCAAGTCTAGTGTTGCGAGATCATCATGTCAGCGCCTGAAACACATGGAGCATCAAGTCGAGCCTTTCGAGATTTAAGAGCAAAGTATGGACCAAGACGCCACTGACAGGCTGCAATTTCCAGAAAAGGGAGGGAGAAGAGAAGATGCAAGTAGACATGGGCTGTATCTTGGTAGAAGTCAGACTGACGTGCGCACGTTGAGTTTCATTCCCCTCCACTGTTTGAGGTTAGGGGTCAAAGACTCTAGTTATGTATATCGGTGTTGGAGTCATCACGAGGTGTATGATTGAGAACAAAGTAAGACCGAGATCCCGAACGTGGATCCCATGCACTGATGGACTGACCTTTGTATTACATTATGCGGAGCGTGTTCGAGAGCGCGAGCGAGGATGCGTGGATGAAGATGTTTGAGAGAGAGGGAGGGAGAAGGAGAGAGGGAGAGGGAGAGGGAGAGGGAGAGGAAGTGGAGAGATGGTGGAAGAGAGGAAAATATTTTTCGTCGGGTTGTGGGGCCGTGCCACAGCGCACTCGCCACCGCGCACTCGCCACAGGGCATGCGGACGGCTGCTCACGTTCTGGGCAGGTCACTCACTCGCTCACCGCATACTAAGTACTTACTTGCTTAGACACATGCAGACAGACGCACCTATTACATAAGTACTTACATAAGTACTACATAAGTATGTAATAGGTGCGTCTGTCTGCATGTGTTCCAATGTCGGATAATTGGGGCCTTTGCCGGAGAATTTAGATTCCGCAAAATGCCACTGATAGGAAATCCACGGGATCGCAGGGATAAAATGATATATCTCGACGTCTGCGAGTGACAATACCGATGGGTGCCCGCAAAGCGCGGAGAATCTAACAGCGCCATTCATCCGCTCTCGTGAATCCGAGGGCGGGCACTCCGTTCGGGTTGGGTGGACGTTTGGTTCATCCTAACCACGCTTTTCTCGGGAAGCTTCCGAAAATTGACTCTCAATCTTCGAAATCCCGCTTGTCATCGGAAGTAGATCCAGTCGAGGCAAAGCTTGGGTCAGGACCCGAGTACCGCTTTAGTAACTCCGACTTGAGCGCTTTCTAAGACTTCATCAGATACTTATTCACTGGGTCTCGCCCCTCTCTCCCTCTCTCGTGATCGATTTCTTTTGCTGCGTTTGAACGGTCTTGTTAGCAGTCTTGGAGCGTGCACCCGCAAGTTCATTATCCTCCATTGTATAATACACGCATATCACTTTAGCTTCCACTGAGATCCCTATCGCCGGGTGTGTGCTCCCCTGATTTGGGATCTTGAGAGCGATACATCTACGGACGAAGAGAACGGAATCGCTGACCGATCCTCTGGGGGCACATATCGACCGCGCAGCATGGAACAAAACGGCAACAGCAATGGCTTCAAGGTCAACAGCGAAATCCAAACAGATATAGTCACTTTGACGAGGTATCTCACGGAAACGCAACATGCCCTCGGCTCAACCGCAACCGGAGATTTCACGTAAGTCTTCTCAACAATAGTCACAGATGATCGGCGGTCAATTGCATATTGTTGGTGTGTGTGTGCTAACAAAATTGCTCGAGGGCTGACTGTGTAGGCTCTTATGCCACGCATTGCAGTTCTCATTCAAAAGCATAGCGTAAGTAGTCTGCCGTCCGTCCACCTTTGCTATTATATCCGACGTTTTTATTCCTAAAAGCCCCTCCTTAACATCGTTGCGTTGTGTAACATAGGTATTATATCCGAAGGGCGACCCTTATCAATCTTGTTGGTTTGGCTGGATCGGAAAACAAGACAGGTGATGAGCAGAAAAAGCTCGATGTTATTGGAAACGAAATATTCGTCAATAGCATGAAAAGTTCTGGCAAAGTGAAAGTCCTCGTTTCTGAAGAGGAAGAGGAGGCGCTAGTGTTCCAAGGAGCAGGGAGATATGCTGTTGTCTGTGATCCCATTGACGGGTCCTCTAACCTTGATGCCGGTGTCTCCGTGGGTACCATCTTTGGGATATTTAAGCTCGACGACAATGCTGAAGGCAAAGCGGAGGATGTCCTATTACCCGGAACAGAACTGGTCGCCGCCGGGTTCACGATGTATGGTGCATCCGCTAATTTAGTCTTAACCATGAAGGGTGGTAGCGTGAACGGCTTTACTTTGGACAATGCC
Organism: Dactylellina leptospora; assembly: GCA_036971365.1. Classification (NCBI taxonomy): domain Eukaryota; kingdom Fungi; phylum Ascomycota; class Orbiliomycetes; order Orbiliales; family Orbiliaceae; genus Dactylellina; species Dactylellina leptospora. The sequence goes on along the minus strand of JAJTUC010000015.1, from coordinate 86,212 downwards.
CTCGGGGAGTTTATTCTTACCCACCCTAACGTATGCAACCCTTATATATACATACGCTGCTAGGCCGACTTGCTTCCTTACGTTTTTCCTTGCGCCGCTAATGCTTCTACACATGGTCTAGATGAAAATGCCGACATCAAGGTCGATATATTCGGTGAATGAAGGAAATAGCCGTTATTGGGACGACGCGTGCAAGGAATACTTTAACACCATTAAAGAAAAGGGCGATAAGCCTTACTCGGCAAGGTACATCGGATCCATGGTTGCCGATGCATATCGCACTTTGTGCTATGGGGGTATGTTCGCGTATCCGGCAGACAAGAAGAGCCCCAAGGGGAAACTCAGAATTTTGTACGAATGTGCGCCAATGGCTATGGTTATGGAGCAAGGTAAATTGATTCTACTAAGATCCTTACTTACTCGAGATTAGGACGCTGCTGATGCTTCCCTTGATAATGTAGCTGGAGGTCAGGCTGTTGACAGCAATATGAAACGTATGCTTGAAGTCGTACCCACTCATATTCATGACCGGTCTGGCATATTCATGGGATCTTATGATGAAATCGAAAAGGTGAAGAGTGTGTTCGCCAAGTTCGTGAGTTAAGACGAGAGCAGAACCTACTATGATTAACGGGTTAAACCATGAAAGTGATTCAGTAAATTCTTGTGTATGTTTAACTTGTTTCCGTTTGGTTTTTTATGTACAAAAGCGTAATGTTCTATCATGCGAAAATATGTTGGGTCATATTACCATATATCTTGGTCACTTTGTGGTTTGTTTGTGAGGCCGCTTAGAGAACTCTCTAACAAGGATGCTGCAATCGACTTCGCGACAGAGAGATCTCCTACGTTCATTGGGAACCAAGGATAGAAATTCCAGGCCACTGGCTCTCTCTATTACTTCGACTGGGACTGCGAATTCTGCAAGTGGCGTTTTATTATCGATGGGTGCATTAGGCAGCACAAAAGCCCCAAGAGCTACCGAACCTGTCGCAGGTGTGTTTGCTGATTCTCCGACGATGATTTTATAGAAATGAGTTGGTACGGCAACGTTTGGAGGTGAGCCTATTACCTCATACGTCACTCGGTATTTCCCATCGACATCTAGCTTTGGGAGATAGAGCGGCCCTGTGACCACGCGAACGGATTGATATTTCGCTGTCAATCGTCGACAGAAGTCCTCAAAATGGGCCCAGTCTGAGCTGTTAGAATGTCGCTCGATAGTGTGCGATAGCATCGAAGCACTCACAATCTCGATTGAAGCCCTCCCCGACTTGAGGGCACATGTTGGTCAAATAGAAGGTTTGATTCATCGCTTCTTGGTTGAATTTTGCGTCTGCTGCTGGTGCCTTCGATCCAAAAAAACATACAAGGAAGGTGAGCGATAATTGGGAGGGTATGGAGGGAAGTTAAAGGCAAGGCGGGTTTTACTGACCATGTGGCCGCGATCATAACCGCTTCTGAAGTAATCTTTGAGTCTCGCCCGAAAGCTTTCGGGAATCGAGGTGTCCTCTAAGAAAACACTATTTTTGCGGTCGCCCTTACTGCCACTTAGAGACTCGGCGGTGATGTGTTCAGCGACCTGGCGGGCAGTGGTGCTAATCAGTATATTATAGCGTGGGAGATTTGCGGGATTGTTCTGGTTCTGTGAGATGTATACGTAGCAGAATACTCATACCCATGCTGGATTTCTCATTCTTCGATCATATACGGACACAAATGACGTCCTGGAAGCATAGTCATTCACGGGGCCCGGAGTTCCTACACTCGTGATATCAGTGCGAATGAAGGACTAGGAATGCATGATTTACGTTCCGTACCATAAGAGAACCACCCAGATGGGTCGATGACAGTTCCGTCCGGGGTTTCCGTACGAGTCACTGGCAAGTTCAATGTCCGTGAAGTATTTGGGGTAGTAGCTGCAGGTGGATTATGAGAAGATGAAGCATTTCGCCTGCCCATCAACAGCGCGGTGACAGTCGCGCCAGCCGAAGCGCCAGCCGCGGCTATCAAGATCATTGCCTTCCCCATAACGACGGGAGGATATACCAGCAGAGCAAGAATGTCTTCTAGCTAAAAGGGCGGCGGGAATAGTATGAAGAACGTCGATATCTACACAGATGAGTATCCGTTTCTGCATAAAATGTGAGCACTAGCACGTGTGCGCACATACGCATGTTGTGTGTTGGATTTTGGCGGCAGAGGATGAAATTTGTTGTGTTGCCCCGCAGGAACCAGTTCGTCGCCCACCCCTCGTGCGCGTGCGGGTGCGTGCGGCCGGTCAGCTGCAGCCGGTGCCATGCGCGTTGCCCCACGTGTTGTGGGCCGTAGATTTTATATGTATACTACCTGGTCTATATATATATATATATATATAGTATATATACTTATAAGTATATATATATATATAAAGGATGAGTATACTTGTAACTATAGGTGTACGCTTACCTCGCACTGCCCCTCCTTTCCTATACCACTATGCCAGCACTTATGCTGCGCCGAAGCCATATATAAAAGCATACGCTCGGCCACCGTGGATGGAGCCCTGTAATCACATTCCATTATCTCCTTCTGCGCAGAAGCCAGCATGGCTCATGATGGATATCCACAAAATCTCGATGGCGACAGCTCCGAGGACGACACCAGCGGATATTCCAGTATATTTCACGCGAACCTGCACCTTACAGAAGAAGGAGGAGAAGGAGGCGAGCCTTTGCTGTTACACAATAACTCATCCACCGTAGACATTCTGGAAGCGAGTCGTTTCGATTCCTTCGGCGAGCCTTATGAAGTACAGATTATCGATGGCGGCGACGGCTTCGGGACGTCCATCGATAGTTGTTCAACGTTGGTCCAAAGTTTATCAGCCGTCGATGCCATAGATGGTCATAACGGTTGTTCTCGACCTAAGAATCAAGACTCCTATCGAAACATCGAACACCAAGGGTTCGAAATCTATCGTACTGTCAACTTGCAGCCATCCCAAGTCTACGCTAGCCCCAAAGAGCCGGCAGAAGAGCCTCCAAGTATGCCTAAGCCGCCAGCTCAGAGGCGAGCCGAAACACTCGCGGATACGCTTTTTAGACAAGGTAATAGAATACTCATTCTCACCGCACGTTCTTATTTGATTTCCTGCCGTGAAAGATAAAATACAGCCCAGAGGCTACTACAAGCGATGTTGATTGAAATATTTGCGTATCTTATAGACATGCATACGTACGGCCTTCAGGTGAGCACGTCGGCGGCGGCGATGTCATATTTTCGAAGAAGCGAATACCACGAGGCCTTGCGGGCAACCGAATTTAATTTTCGAGCAATACAATCGCAGCAACGTACATATGGCGACCTAAGAAATCACCCATTCTATCACACTGTCCGTGAAGACAGTCCGCTGTTAAGGTTAGGTAATATCAATGAAACAAATGAGCGAAGGGGAAGACGAAGACACCAAAGAGAGGGTACAATGGAAGGCGTTTCCGGGACTGCCGACAGTGCATACAGCCCGAATCACCACCACCTGGGAACTGGAATATGGGCTGGCTTCTGGGAAATGATATGCTGTATACCTCTGGCAACCGATGGCGCTTCCAGGAGCGATTGGTATTAAAATGTATACGACAATGCAGATTGAATGTTAGAACATAAAACAATACCAAGAAACCACTTTGCGCATCGCACGCCTAGTTAGCTTGCGAGACAAGCCTATACGCCAATACATATCTATAGGACCCCTTAAACGTTGGAGGTTAACCTCGGCAAGAATCAAATAGTCTTTTTGGCTTTCGCATGGGTTTCATCTTCCACCTCTTTCGCCCAGTGAGCGCCCCTACTACTTTTACGCTCCTCATCAAGTTTTACTTCCCGTAAATATCTCTTCCGTTTCAAACCCCACCCGAGCAGTATTGGGAGGAAATGCCACACATCGAACTCCGGCCACATACAATCGACGAATTCAATATCCGTATCTTGGTGTGCCTGCCATAGCATGAAGTCTGATAGACGTTCAACCCCTGATGTTCGTATTAGAAGATCCAGTGGAGGATTGTCCGCCGTGAACAAATGATCGGTGATTGTCTGCTCGCTAATGCTCTCCAAGTCAAGCGCTTCTTTGTGGTGAACGCCAGCAAAGTCGACATGCTCTCTAGGCAAGAGCGACGGGAGAGCAGGCGATCCGCACACAACAGTAGAAGCCATAGTTGTATTCGAAGATGGTGATTCCGACCTGCTTTGCGGGTAGCTATCTTGTGCAACATCGTGGATGTCCGCGGCTTCCTCGGTTAATGTTTCTAAGGGTCGCGCTTTGATCTTGACTGGCGTTGCTAAAGCTACAATAGATTGTACCGCAGATGTCATCTCATCACGGGAGGTGTAAGGGAAACAAACGTTAAGAATAGCCCTGCATCAAGAAGAATTAGTTAGAATGAACCTTGAATCTCGCCCTACTCTAGCAAAGGGAAGAGCAGGGCCTGTCGCCAGTGAAGACCAATACTTATTGTTGTGTTTAGTTAACTCTGTTGCCCTATCGATGGCGTCCAGAACTTCTTTATTAACCAATGACCGATGCCCGAGTATCCGTATTTTAGCACCGTAGCGATCAAGTAAATCACCATGTTGAGAAAGCTGAGAAAGCTTGATTTTTGCAATGTCCATTAACGCGTCGACTTCATATTTTGATCTCTTGAAATTTTCGATTGAGAAGGCATATATGGTGACGACTTTAACGCCTGCCTTGTAGCATATCTCCAATATCTACCCGATGATGCTTGAAGTCTTAGTATCGGCTAGCCATGGGAAACGTTTGCTAGGCGCGGGACTTTCTAAATCACCTTGGCCAAGGCCTCGAAGCCTAGGTTGTGTCCTTCTGTGGTTTCAATATGGCTTTGTCTGGCAAAACGACGGTTTCCATCCATGACAAAGGCGATGTGCTGTGGGATTGGTCCTTGTCGCAATGCACCTATCAACGTCTCCTGGATCCGTAGACTCAGCCATTCAATGGGGGGAAGTGAGAAAAGCCATCTCCGGGTCCTTAGAGAAGTGCGAAGACCATTTGACGGCATCGCTCTGGGATCGGTTTTATCTACGTTGATTGCAATAAATATCTAATACCTGGTATTTGGGTCGGTGAGAAATTGATGAGAGAATGGAGTTAGTTGATCGCAAACGCCCACCTGCCAGCTAGTGACGCAAATAGACAAATGCCGAGGCCCAACAATAAAACATCAGATCTCACGGCAACACACTAACCAGAAGGCCGCGCGTTAAACCCGACTGAAATTTGCACTTATCGAGTACTATGTCCTCGAATGTTACAAATTCTAGTTTCGAATATCAATACTACTCGCAACCTTCTTTCTTTATCAAAAAATTAAAATATATTGTGTATTAATTTTTATTTAATCTTGCATAATCATTTTGGTTTGGGTACAAAACTGCGCTAATTATGTTATTGAGGCTTGTTAACAGACCAGCTACACAATATTTTTTAATTGTATATACCGGTGGTAGATTTTGGCTGTGAATTGTGCTAGCCGGCTCGTGTACCTGCATATGGGGAAGCCAGTACAGACCCTACCTTTTCAGTCGGGCATTCCTGTAACTTACTTAAGTGTAGCTTCAAATGCAAAAACATGAGTACATACATACACACACTCGCAGGGGGCAACAGACAAGTATAAGAGTTTTTTTTTTTTTTTTTTTTGTATAGCAATTTTGGCCATATCCTCTTCAACTATTTGCCTCCTTCGAGAGGACCCGTTCCGCAGCTCTAACTATATTTATCTTCTAACCAGGTATCAAAGGAAGTATGAGTGTGGGGCCATCCTTTTACCCAAAGGCAACCGAGTCTCCAAAGGTCTAAGTCCAGTTACCCACTTTCAGAGAGTCTACAGCGTCACTCATCCTTACATTTGGTGTCGCAGTCTGAATATTCATTGTCCTATAGTCTTTGATATCTTCCCGGAGGTTCCCTCCTGGGAGGCTTGACGATTGCCTTCCATTAATTCTCGTTTATCGCAACCTCAAGCATGTCAATGGAATCCTCATTGAGTTCATACTAGATTCCAGGTTGCAAAGAAAATTAAAGGATAAAACATAACCGTTAAAATTTTGTTCGTGGCAGCGAAATGATACGGAGAATATATCGCCTAACTTACATGTTGACTGATGTTTATCAGTGGGTCAAGAATGTTTTCTTCAAGGGAGGCAAAAACTTCTTCCCTTCGAGAGATTTGGTATTTGTCGGCATTCTTTTTTTTTGAGACCTTTCTTGTGTTTGCGACACATATATAACCCCTATCTAGAAGGACTGGGATCACCCGCATAAGTTGTTGATGTTGCACCCCTCACCTATGTCAACACTCCTATTCGAATATCTATGATCTGTAGACCACATACCTGTATCTTTCGTGATATCGTGAAGCGCCCTAGGAGCGTAATTTCTCTCAAGATACCGTACGAGTTTCCTAGAAATAGCGAACAGTTTCATCTGTTGAAGAACATGGGACTCGCTCCTCCCTAAGAGGCAAATATAACAGACATGGATGTCGCCAATCCGGGGGTCATCATTACCCGTAAATCCATAGCATTCGCAGTGTTGCCACTTGTCACAGATATCACATTGTATCTAATAGATAGCCCGATTACGAAGGTTAGTCCGGCTAGATTAAAATGAACTTAAAGGCAGGGGGAACTGAACTGCGTCAAGTGTTTCGGTACTATCATCACATTCGCAGTGAACGCAACCTTCTTGTTCCGAGAGCGGCAGTCGTCGTGTAGGGGGGAGTTTTTTTTGTTGGAAGGCAACTAGTTCTTGGAGTTTTAAAGTTGTAAGTCGCAATTTCTGGGATTTCCATGCGTCTCTTGTATTCAACAAAGGTCTAGATGATTTATTCTTTATCACACAATCCAAAAGATCGCGATGTTTTATCAATGCTAGTGTTTTATCTTCTGCGTGAGCTCGATCTAGTGAGTGATCCAAATAGTTGGATGTTTTGGAGGGCACCGCTGCGTGAGATCCCTTTGCGGTCAGCTGAACCTCGCCCATGATATCATTTCTGCCATGGCAAGAAGCCCGCCTTGCGGAACAAGATGAAATTCTATTGAGGGGGTCGTTTTCTTCAACCTATAATATAGAAGTTAGCTAACGGAATATCTAGAGCCAATTTATAGCAAGATTGCACATACGCCATTCTCAATAGACTCTTCACTTCTCATTTTTTGCATTGGATTATTATGCTCTGAAGCCCAAGCATCCATTGCATAGTCACGGGAATTCGAGTCTCCCCAAGCTAGTAGGGGGATCTGTTCTCTTCGGCTATTTGTGGTATTCGTTAATTTGACGCGATTAATATCCTGATTTGTACTTAAATACTGTTTGGTACAAACTCTTTTCATTGACCCCAAAGGGTCGGACGAGTCACCATCGTTATCTAAAATCTCAGAGATAGACCGCTTGACCGAAGTAACACGAACTTGTATACTGTATCCAAATTAGTCTTCTCAAGCCTCTTTCCATGATGTTAAGTAACACAAAGCAACACCCACGAATGTATCCCAGTTTCCATTGTTCCAAATATCTCGTCATTTAATTGTTTCCCGGAATTATCGTTGAAAAGGAGAAATCTACCAGAAGAAGACGTGAACAGAGGAGGCGCCCAATCATCCGGCGTGTCAGGGGTATGGTAGAGACGAATAGTAAGATATCGTTTTTCTAGTAACAGACCATTAAGTATCCTGTCGATTAAAAAGCTTATCGTAAGGGTAGGGCAATACCGGGAAGGATATCAAGGCTTTGCGTGGTAATTATCAACCTTCGGATTAGGCTTTTCACTGACTGTCGGATTTTAGTAGTAGTTAAGAGCTCCGGTGCATATGTGGTTGCCTCCCCAGCACCAGTGACACTAGTCATGGTAATATGTTCAGGTGTAGAATGGTTCCCATGTTCCCCTTGGCGGTAATCGATGGAAAAGGTATACGCTTCTTGGATTAAATCTGGGTTGTCAAGGTCGAGGAATATAGCGAGTTGGAAAGCCTTGAGGTATCCTTTATCTAGAGCACGAAATATTCCATGCTCCTATATGGGAGCATGCGCCGTTAGCCCGCAATTGATGCCCCTCCCCCAAAAGTGAAGTAGGATAGAAAATGAAATGAAATAAAGTGAAGCGAAGGATCAGCTTACAATCCAGTCAAGCAAGGTGTCAGCTTCAAATGAGAAACCCCGTCTTATTCTCTTTATACGCGTTCCGGATTCCCTTTTCACATCAACTGTAGAAGAGTCCTGGCTTGTCATAGACTTCTCAATGCGGGACTGGGAGTCGCTCGCTTTGATACCATAATTCATATCATAAAAACTTTTTTCTGGTATCAGGCCTCTTAGAGGGAGATGATACAGGTTAGCTAGACAATTATGATAGCGAGCAATATAGCTGGTTCATACCGTAAAATAGGTAATGCAGCCGATCGCCGCACTAATAAGTTCTTGGACGAGGTTTTGGCTCTCTAGCTCTCTAGTTGACAAAATATCCTGCCGGTTTATTTCTCGCGAGGCTTTGGATCGCGAGCGGAGAATCTCGGCTTCCTTCTGGATCAAGGACGTTATATCTGTCCTTTGTACCTTATGCTGCACTTGAGATGCTACTGAAGATTGCCTCAGGCGAACTTTCTGAAGTTGGTGCGTAGCCATGATGGAAGATCGTAGTTGAAAGACGTTCCTTCTTCCAGTTCGGTTTCGTAGTGGGTCGTGGGCTTGGGTTGTTGGTGTTGTAAGTTTGATATATCGCTTTTCACCACCTTCAGACCCATCCCATTTCGTACATCCCAATCTTCATCAACGTACGCAGGCAATATGATAGAACCGGAATCCATGCCCCAAGATACGAAACAACCCCCCACAATTACCCGCGACGAGCATCACCAATTCATGGAATTAGCTCTCGATGAAGCGCGGAAATGCCTACCCTCACGGAACGCATTCTCTGTTGGAGCCGTCATTGTAGACCCATCTGCGAATGCTTACCGCGTCTTAGCCACCGGGTTTTCTCGTGAGCGAGACGGCAATACTCACGCAGAGGAGGTTTGCTTCATGAAACTCGAAGAACATGAAGACACAAAGGCAACTAATGGAGACCACCTTCTACTCTATACAACTATGGAGCCTTGCACTCAGAGACTAAGTGGCAAAAAATCCTGCTTCGATAGAATTGTTGAGTTTGGCCGGTTATCTACAGTGTATGTAGGATGTCGGGAACCTTCCACCTTCATACCCAAGAATACCGCGGAAAATGGACTACTCGCAAATGGGATAGGATACAAATTCGTGAGCGAGCTTGAACTAGATTGTCGGGAGGTGGCAACAAGAGGGCATGATTCGAACCCTCGTGATTAGAACCCCTGGGGAGTATGCTAGTCATCAGGAGATGGAAGGAATAAGAGAACCATCGTGCAATAGAGGCTACATACTCTGCTGTTGTCCTACATATATAACATCTACACCAGCTTCTTCATACGTTGGGGTGGCGTATTACGATAAAGTGTCAGGGAAAATCAAAGATCTATTGATAAGGAGGGTGTCGCTAGCCCTATATGTGGATACTCTAGCAAGGGCGACGCAATCACTCTCAATTTGACCAACGGACATTCCAACTTCTTTAACTCTGCGCCCTCGTTGTCTTTTCGTACCCTTCCATCGTTAAAGCAGCTAGAAAACATGGAATTTCTTTCCGCTCTTCCACATAGAATTTGAGTTGGTTTCTGATTTCTCGAGCAAACTGGCTGTTAGCCCCCCCGCAAAGCTTCATTGTGCCTATGGTTGCGAATTAAGTTGGAGCCATCTTTATTAAGCTGTAAAGGAGCCTAGGGAGCATTGAAGATGTCTTACCTTGTTCGCCATCGAAAATTATACCAGTATCAACACCCCCATAAAAGTCGGGCCGATGAAACATTGATGTAACTTTTACTCTCCCATTTGGTTGGAAGTCTACCTCATAGCCAAGAAGGCTGTACACGGCTTGCCTAAATTCCAAAGCTTTCTTTGACCACATCTGCCCCAGAGTCGTCAGTCTTGCAATCAGACGTTAGATGCGCGAGTTGTATACCTCCTTCAATCTAAGCATTCTCTTTTCTTTCTCGGCAACCAAAGCCTCTAGCTCTGTCACATCGAGCCGGCTTCTCTCTAGGGTACTGATAGGAACTAGTTTCGTACCACCAGGCCGGCCCTCTAGCTGGGTAAGCAGGGCTATATTCTCCTCTCGGAGGGCCTGGAGAGTCTCCGCCTTTGTAGCTTCATTACGAGTTGCTGGGTTGTCCTTTAGTTGAAGAACCCTCATTCTTGACGTAGCTTCAGCGGCGGTAAGTTGCTTTTGTAAAGCCTTTATCTCGATCGATGCTAGTTTATGGGCTTGCTGAGAAGAGCTTAGCTCTGGGTAAATATTAGTATCCATCAGCATCGGTGGTTGTGTATATATTAGAGCGTGGGACAGGCTTATACCTTCTTTGAGCTCCTTGAGCCTCTGTTCTGACTGGCTAGTGGCATTTCGGTTTAAATTCTTGTCAAGCTCGGTGGAAATTTGTTGGATGCTTGACACTCTGTCACGCTCGTGCAATTGCGTTGTGAGTTTCTGAATCTCACTCTTATGCTCTTCCAGCACCTTCTCCAACTCTTCTATACGCTGTGATTTCTGGGAGTCGTAATTTCCAGGCATCATCACTGTCTCCTCTGTCGAGTAGGTTTTCTGATTTATGTTAGCTGACGGCATAATAAACCCTGCTCATGGATCTACTAACTAATTGTTCACGAAGAAAGCTAGCTTCCTTTAACGCAAGTTCCTTTTGTCTCGCAAGCCTCTGTCTGTCCTTGAAATCTTTTTGCAAACGCTGCCTCATACTCTGTATTTCCTTATCCAGAGCAAGTTTTTCCGAGACTACGGTCTCAAGCTCCTTCTCCTTCTGTTCGATTAGCACATCCGGGCGACCAAACTTCTCCAATAAAGCGTTCTTTTCGATCCTCGTCTGCACATAAACTCGCGCCAGGTGGGCGGGCGACGAAAACTGAATACCATCCGGATCATCCTGTAAAAATGCTGCCCAGCTAGTTCTTTCTTCCTCTAAAAATGATTTTTGGAGCTCTAGGGTCGAAATCTTTTCTCTTAGGTCATCGAAGGTTTGAATTTTTGCTACCAATGACTTCTTTTCCTCCTCCAGAATGGATAAGTTCCTCGAGTAGGAACGTAATTCCTCATTCTCTGACTCCAGTTTCCGATTTTTGATTTCAACTGACCTGATGTGGTTCAATTGATCTGCGAGTTCTCGCTTCAAAAGGTTCAAAGTTTCAATATTTTCTGACTTCCCTTTTGTAGAATCGCTTTGCCCGTGGGATAGAAGGAGTTCATTGTCTCTCTCTTGGAGCTTCGTCTGGCTTTGTTGTAACAGAGCCTCCTGTGCTGCATATTCTGATTGTAGCGAGTTCGCGTGCTCTCGCACAAGGTTAATTTGCGCAGTTAGCTCATCTATCTCGCGTTTGGACCTTCTCTGGAGGGCATTATGGGCCGTTTCGAGGTCGTGGAAACGTTCTTTGAGATGATTCGCTTCCGCTTGGGTATCCCGAACAAGTCGCTCATGATTCATCTGTGGTCAAGGAAGTCAGTTAAATTTGATGCGCATGAGGTGGTTATGAACACTTAAAAATACTTTGTCATTGATAGTCTCCCCCCTCACAGTTTCAAGTTGGGTGACGAGAATTTGGTGGCGTTCGAAGAGAAAGTTTTTCTCACTCCTCTCGTGCTCGAAAGCCTTGCCATCCTCTTGGATACGTTTCTGTAGAGCGTAAATTTCCTGATTGGAATTGACTTTTTCCAGCTCGCGCTCCTGCTTCAGTGTGGCTAACTCATATTTTACCGCATTGAGTTCAACTAGCATAGCATCATAGGAGGTTTCTGCCGAAAAATAGGATTGGCGGCTTAGCAGGATCGCGTATAAAATCCACAACCTAGAGAGATAGGTCTCGGGAATAGACACTAGGTGTCTGGAGGTCACCACAACTCACCTCCCTCTAAGGTGCCTCCCGCACCATGTGATAGCAGCGATGATGCCGGGAAGCCATCTTGATGGGCAAGTGCGAGGTCAAGAGACGAGTGGTTTATATCAGCAGTTGCGGTAGGATAATCCATGTCACGTCTGTACTTGTGCTGGTGACGTCTTTGGGGGGAGGTATCGGGAGAGGACGCGCGCGCGATCGGAAAAAGAAGAAAGGAGGAAGAATGAGAAGGAACGTAGACAACACGCGCGGCTGACTAATCGCGATATAACAACCAACGACGAGCGACGAGCGACGAACGGCGAACGACTGACGACTGACGACTGACGACTGACGACGTCGGTAGCTGTCAGGACACGGTATTTGAGGGCTTTAAAGTGTCCGATGGATAGATGATATAAACAATATCTCACCCTATTCATTACTCAATGGAACCCAACCTCGATCGATAGCCGCAACCCGTCAACTGCATTGTCTGTATTGTGCGTCCAGACAAGGGGATATATACGTTGCATGCTCCTGCTCTTCCTGTCGCGAACGGAGGACGGACAACTTTACCGATAATTCCTACCGGTTCAGTACGGGCCCATCTCGTCGCAACAGCTCGTCTTGTCATCAGATCGAGAGAAGAGAGCCCGCACGGACCAACTGGTGGACGGCGTTTCTCGCGTCGGTTACCCAAAGCATGCACGTTCAGACCAACAGCCCAGCCGAATGCCTGAATCTGTATTAGGGGTTTTCCCAACGACCCTTGTCCATCGAACTCCCACACCATTTTTTGGCATCAATCGAGCATCCAGCTGCATATTTTGTATTGCTGCCACGCACCTCTACATGGCGATGGCCTTCTTGCTCACCGCGTATATAATCCAGCTCATGAGCCCAACAGGAAGTCTTTGGCCTTTGTCTTTCGAAAACCGAAGAATGAACAAACCCAACCACATCAAAAAAAGTTCACTACTATAACCGCCACCAAACTGACGAGTCACCAACATCTATCTCCTCCCATCTCCAGAGCTCGTCAGGATCCGAGCAATCAAGGTCCACCTACTACCCCATCACCATTCGAAATGACTAAGAGGAGTCCAATCTTTTTTTTTTTCGGTTTGACTACGCATCATTGGTTCGGGTTTGAAGAAGGAGGATATGGTTAGCCGTTCTGGGAAACTGAAGAACTCCCCTCCGCCCTGCCAAACCTCAAACGTCCGACCGATAGTATCACTTATTCCTCCGATATTCGCTGAGCCATCCGCACCCTACTTGGTATAGCACTTGGGATTGCCATCGTCGAAATTCACAAAGAACCCAACCGGCCTTGCTTTATTCTTCGCTCACCCTGTCTATGGTCGAACTCCGACGCTGCGAACTCCATAAAACTCACGCTGCGACTTCTAAAAACACGATGAGAAAACGAAGAAAGCCAATCAGAACGTGGCTCAGCACATATCACTATTGTTCTCCGATTGACAATATTTTGGTATCACGGATAAGCGTCAAGGATAAATCTGTAACGGAATCTGAGCGCACAACTTTAGGATATGGACACTCCCTCTACACCATACCCCTGATCCACTGTAACGTACTATCAAACTCAAGCTAAGCGAAAACCGTATCACTTCAGGATATGATCGGAGAAGCTTCGGGGCCCGTTTCTTCGAACACGGACAGCAGCATCTGAGAGCGACACCTACACTAACGATTAGGCCCACTCCTAACAAGTACCACTGGCGTTTTTTCCCTTGTCCCTTTATGTTCTTATTCGATTCCCTGCTACAGCAATATCGACGTTCCTACGTATGGATCCCGTGTTTCAGCTTCTGTAGCAAAAAGACGATTGCTGTAAGGCTCGGGCATGAGGTGCATGGAAGAGATTTCTGATCACGTTCACGAACGCAACGCGGGAAAGTCCACCAGAACCGGAAACCGAAATCGATTCCAGAAACCTGCTTCATACACTCTTTGTACATGGTGGAAATTTCAAATTACCTGAGCGGTTTCTCTAAATAGTCATATCAGGCTAAGTACGGTGGAAATGGCACATGATTATCTCGCAGAAGCGACGTATTTTTCCTTTGGTGTTGGAAGTAGCCAGTGTGAAGATCAGCCTTCAAGCATTTGGAGTTCATGCCCCAGTTAGCATCCCGACGGTCGGCATATTTCTCTTCTTTCACTCTCGGTGAATACGCAAAATTGGTTCTGATGATACATTTTGGGCTCCACCTCTGCGCGCCGGGTGTGTCAAACGCTCCTCTAATTGGCATGGAAAATGTGCATGATCCATTTTCCCCACCAAGACGGCACGGATTCATCATTGCCAGAGCCGGGAAAGCGCGCTAAGCCTTACTTGGAAATATACTTTTTGGGTGCGGCGTAAAATCTTTGAAAAATCGCTCACAAGTTCTCTCCGTTGGGATGTATTTCATGGTATATTTACTCCTCGACTTTTTGTTTTCGGGTCAGTGTTAGCTGCCTCGTCCTTAGAGAAGACCGGCAAACAAAATAATCGAGAGCCTGCTCAATATATAGATCTATAACATCTCCACGAATAAACTATGACCGCTCCGGGTCACCAAAAGAAATCAAGTAAATCCTGCAATCTGTTAGTCGACAAGACTTCCTTGCAGAAACACGCGAACGGAATCGGTTAGAGGTGTGCGGGTCTCTGGCAAGGTAAATCCCGGCTGTTGGTATCAAGTTGTTGCAAATGAATACGGGGCTCGACTACGGATCAAGCTTAGCGTTCACCCGCCGCAGGCCCATGTTGCCCCGAGGCCATTCCCTGTCAAATGAAAATGTTTCTTTCTTTTGAGTTTGTGGGATGAATTAGACCAATAGAACCTCTATAGTGGACTGAGGAACCTCGCAAAACAGTTTTCCTGACGATTTGGGACTCGCGATCCTCTCTCTCTCTCTCTATCTATCTATTTTTTCTTCTTTATTCTTTATTTTTTTTTTTTATTTTACAAAAAAGAACAGAAATGAACAGAAATGAAATAAGAAAATAAATAAATAAAATAAAATAAAATTTCAAGAAGGAATAGCATAGGGCTTGGATCTGACAAGTCTGATGGAAATCTCACGTGCCTTCTTACGGTTCGGTTTTCATACCTGCTGTGAGCGGCTGGCGGCTTGGTTTGAGAGTGGGCTTCTACGGGTCGACTGGTGTTGAGAAAGCTCGGTTTTGGCGTCTCGCTGTCCACCTTGAAGGCTCCCCGCAATCGTGGCGTATGTGTGTGTCGTCGCCCAGTTCAACAAAAGATGAGATGTTGACTCCTCTTGCTCGGACCTTGACTGGAACCAGGAAAACCATGGAAATTCCGTCGAAGCCACGAGAGTCGCATGAGACGGTTCTGGAGATGGAGCCTCCTGCATGAAGGCAAGAAGACATCCCATCCTTGGCATGCGTGTTCATGGATGGACGAACAGGGTTAATGTTTTTGGGGGGAGAGATCATCGACCTAGTCGGCCACGAGGCGGAGGAAACCATGACGAGCGGTACCCCATACGTCGAGATACCTGAGCATGCTGGAGGCAGTGGCGGGCGAGTCGGCTGGAATCTGTACTAATATGTAATTGTACTAGCGGCCAGCTTGAGAGTATGACCGATTTTATCCAGAGATACCAGGGATACCCTTGAGGACTTTGACGACAGGCATTCCCTGGCTATCGAGAAGTAAGTGCATGTATTTTCTCAATGAACCAAGTTTGACACTAGCCCAACGAAATTTGCCATCATCTGTGATCTGGGGTGTGGAACCAATGCGATTCCAAATCCTCCTCCGGGATTTCTTTCTTTCTTTCGAAAATCAAACTCAAGAAAGAGGAAGAAGAAAAGAGGGGAAACATCCTACAGGCTCGTGTTGAGAGACAGCCACAGCCAAATCTACTCTGGTCGATGGTCTTATAACTAACTATCCACACGCGCATACAGGTGGACATACATATACACACACTCATACATCTCTCCACACCTGCGTATGTGCATGCTACCGCCACAGCCATTCTGTCCCGGCGTATGCCAACCCAGAATATCCGGGTATGCTTTTTTTTTTAAACCGACTTTCACACTCGTACCCACTTTTATATCTTATTATGCAAAGAGTGGTGATATCAATGTGACATTGTCGGGGAATCTTCGATAGTTTGGATGCATGAGACAGTCGGCATGGGTATCACCGTCTTTTTACGCCTAACCTTCAGAAGCTGCATCTGTGATGCAAGGAACTAGTAAAGAGCGGCACACCCAAGAGGCTAGTACATAATGGTCGACCCGACATCGACTGTAGCACAACTTTTGTTTTACAATTTATTTGATCTAAAGACCCGTGAAGAATGTGGGCCCCACATATGGTAGTGGATATCTTCCGGACATTTGACTATTCCAAATAAAAAAAAAGAAGCATATCACAGCGAGACAGGCTCGAAGCTAGTTTTTTTCGACTGAGGTCAAGGATCGTCATATTGCACATTTTGGTTCCCCCTGGGCCTTTTAGGTGTTCTTTTTCTTTCTTTTCTTTTCTTTCTCTTTTTTTTTTCTTTTCAAAATTTGCTTATTCTTCCGATAGTGTTTTTCCGGAACGACCATTATTCCCTGTTCCTGGTTCATTCGAGCGTGGATATTGGCTTTGGGGCGCGGTCCCGGTCAAGATGTTTCACCATCTAGCCGCAAAACATATGCTGGAGACATGTCACCAGCTCTGAGGAATTCTTTGTCTCTTTCGATTATTTTGCCCTTTAAGATGCAAATACATCGTAGTTTTGCTGTCGCCGTGACCAGTAAGATGTAAAGGGCTCAGCTGTTGGCGGAATTCTGCAGCGATAGCGTTCCCTTCGAGCGGATGGATATCGAAACCTGATTGTAAGCAGTAATTCTGTATTCTTTCCACTAGTGCAGTGACAGGTATATGTATATATATATAGCTATATGTAAGGTACATATATAAGTTAATGGAGAGAAAACAGATTATTCATAGTCGGGGCTTCAGTATTCAGCTCCTGCCCGCATATGGAGATGGTCATCGATCAGGGATTAATACCACAAAACGCTAGAGAGGAGAAGGCAACGGAGGAGAACGGGCATGCCATATGATGGTCAATCTAATTGAGGCGGGGAACGGTAACAGGGGAGCAACCGGACCCACATCAAAATCGTCGAGGGAGGTACCAACAAGCAGAAAAAGAAAAGGAAAAAGAAAAAAGGGAAAGGGAGGTAAAATGCCAGGGAGGGAGCCATTCGGTTCAATCTTAGAGCTGGCGTGCTATTGTTTGAACCAGTGCGACGGCGGTCTTCAGTAAGCCCTGCACTCTGGTATATATCAACATCACCAACCACACCCCCCGACAAAGCCCTTTCTCCCCTTGGTAAGACTGTAAACGGTTGCATTACTCCTATTGAGAATTATCATCACCTTGGAAGAAGGAAGGAAGGAAGTTTTTATTTTTTTTTTATTTTATATTTATTCGGCCTATTCTTTTTATCACGACGGTTGATTTGTTATTTCGCCTCAGCCATACACAGATATATCTTTCTTCCTCAAAGTCCGCGCGCATTTAAAGCTCACCCCAGTGTCTGAAGCGCTGCAAGTCGATAAATTTATATCTTGGTGTCCGCGTACTGCTTCAAGTATCGAATAACAGATACCATCTTGCCCTCCTTCCTTCCTTTTCTTTTTCTCCTGTTCCTTGTCATCGACCCGCGACCAGGCGAGCCGTTTCGTTATCCTTAGAGCCAGCGAGCCGAGTTGGTTCTGCGTTGACCGTTAGAGTAGAGTAAGTTAGTTCGTTGACGAGTAAACCGAGCGGAGGGCATGAAATGGCAGGAGCGGACTTCCCTGTGTGCTTACTTCCTGACATTCTGGGGGAGGCGCATGTACGTGTGTGTGCGTGTGGATGGATGGATGTCTGCATGCATGTATGCATACACTCACGCCTGGCTATTCTGATTACTTAGCCCTTCGATTCTCACCCATTCTCACCATCCTGCTTGCTCCTGCTCCTGCTCCTGCTCCTGCTCCTGCTCCTGCTCCTGCTCCTGCTCCTGCTCCTGCTCCTCCTGCTCCTCCTGCTCCTCCTGCTCCTGCCCCGTCGTGCCTGCGATTATGGCCATCTACTCTTTTCTCTTCGAAAAGATTTCCCCTTCTCGAATGTTGGCGAAGCCTCGATGTCCTCGGGCTTTAAAGACCTCGCCCTCGCCCTCGTCCCCGTGCTGACATGAACAAGCCCTCGTCCCAGAACACGTTCGCTCGCTCCAAGAATTCTCCGACGGGCTGCGGAACCGCTCCAACGTCTCCAACGTCTCCCGCAACACCTCCGCAACACATCAACGCAAATGGAAATCCACGAGCTCATCATCGACGAAAGGCATGCGCCCAAGCAGTTCCCGTGTGACTGGCCGGACTGCAACAAGGTATGTGCACATGTATATAACTATATGACTAGCGTGCGTCCCCAGTTGCTGACCGTCTGCCGTAGAAATTCAATCGCAAATCCGACCTCCAGAGACACCATCGGATTCACACCAACACGCGGCCGTATGCTTGCACCTTCGCGGGCTGCAAGAAGAGCTTCATCCAGCGGAGCGCCCTCACTGTCCACATTAGAACACATACAGGCGAGAAACCTCATCAGTGCGAGTTCATTGGCTGTGGTAAATGTTTTTCAGACGTACGTTGGAAAGTCCCTTGCTCCCTTCTTCTCACATTTAACAGTCATATCGTTAACCCTATGCCGATCAACAGTCTTCGAGTCTAGCAAGGCACCGAAGGATACATACCGGACGGCGTCCGTATCTATGTGGTGCTCACCGGTGTGGGAAAAGGTATGTATTGTTCTTCCTTTCCCTACTTTCTCGCCACCTCTTTTCTTTTCATGCAACTTAATACTAAACCCAGCGCAGTTTCTGTAGGAAGACTACGCTGATAAAACACGCCCGTCGTGCACACGGTATTGGTCAGAACCTTGATGTCTCAGACGACGAGTCCGAGAATGACGATTTGACGACCCAAGACCGTCCTCATGCGAAGAAGGTTTCCCAAATCCGATCAGATCTCCTCCGAAATCCCGGAAATGAAACATTATCCCAAAACCAGAGGCGTCTATCTGTGTTCCGGTCCGATGCTTCTCTTCCTCCGAGCCCCCGGTCAAATCACGCCTCCATGGGCTTCAACGATACTTATAACAGTGCCAATGGTGTCTATCATCCATCGGCACAGGGCATGGTATCAGAGCATCCGATGACGCCAACTAGTCCGTTTTGTTTTCAGGAACCGACGTCTCAGCACTTTACAAATCTCCCTAGGTCATGCGCCGAAGATTTTATTGCCGCCAATCCTCTCCCTCAACATGCAACCACCGCTCAATATAACCCAAATCTTCGTATTGTGTGCAGTAGCAGTCCGACACAGCAAAATATTGTAACAGGGCATTGTGTTGGCAGCCCTGGCGAACTCTCAAATTGCTCAACGGCGACCAGCGGCGCCTCTGTTGACTACTTTTACAGAAGTCCTGTCATCAATACACCCAACGTAGATGCTGTCAGCAACGTAACTCTATTTATGCAACAATCGGGCACTCAAGATAGTCTCTCGCATTCTGTCCAAGACCCTAGCATAGGCGACATTTCGATTGCTGTCATGGGACCACAGCAACCACCAGGCGCCGGACTTTGGTATGGTTACCCGCAGTTCGATCAGAGTCAATTTCATGGTGGGGAACAGCGGATTTATTATGGTAACGCCCCGATAGAAGGCTTATCACAGGTCAAACAGACTTCAGAAGTGGTGATGCATCCCCTTCTTACTCCACGGGCCTCTTTATGTTAAACTTTGGGCCTTCCAACCCATTCACGAGGAACTATTTTTTCAATCCGGTTCTACGAAGATCGAAATTCTTTTCGCATTCACACACATACACACACACATATATCTTTGATCTGGGCTGCTTTATCCTATATCGTTTCCCTCCTTATCGCCTTATATGCCCATTCTTGTGGCTTTTTCTTTTCTTTTCCATTTTTTCTTTTCAACTATCCCCTGACACCCCACCCGGCTTTTTTTTCCCTCCTCTCTTTTCTTTCTCTAATGCCCTGGATGTGGCGTTCTCCGGTGAATGGTGGTAAATGATTTGCAACTTGGCGTTGGTGGCCTTCTAACTCTCAGGCAAATTTTGGTTATTTAACTCTGTTTCCCTTAATATACAAAGGTGCGCTGTGATTTAGGCAAAGACCCAAGGACGGTCTATTTGTATATAATGTTCGTTTCGTTATATCCTGTATATCATTGCAATTGAGGCAAAGGTAATATATATGTGCGTGGAATTGATGACTAAATTTTACAGATATTGAAACAAAGTCCTCAAAAGATAACGACCATACCACTGGTTCACACTATCTCTAAATTTGTAAGCGTCCAAAGATCAACGTAAACTTTTTGGCATTATACAATATCCTGATTCCTAGAGTTGAAGCTATTAACTGCCAAAGCAATCTTGTTGTAGAGGAATTGTCGGCTTGTATCGGTGCATGGAACGAAAGGTCCTGTGACACCACCTAGAAGATAATCAGCCAACGATTCTACCCCGTTATACCTCTGTGGGGAATATAAGTACCTCTAAGTGATAGCGATATACCCGTCTTTTCCATGCTTATGGTTTGCAAGTCCTTTAAGGGCACGTCCCACTCGCAGGCGAGTTTCTTCGATTTTACGAGCATTATCCGGCTAAGATAAATAGGTGCTTAATATACGATAATTTGATGATTTGGATACAATGTGGCTTACCTATATGTGAGCATCACTACCACATCTTCACCTGGAAGTTCAAGGTGTGCGATGTAATCCTCCTCAAAATACTTCCCATTATCTAGCTGCTTGAGCCAAAATTGACCTAGGGCCTCTCTTTGTGAATAGGGACGAACAATACCATCACGTCCAATGAACCTTGTCAGCCGAACTCTCTCCAGGCCCTCTGCGTCGAACACTGTTGTTGTATTTCGAATACCTTCAGTGACGTCTAGATTCGTCATAATTAGTGGATACAATGAATGATGATTGATTCATAAGTCGCTTACTAGACGCAAGGTCGAAGACTCCAATTGCGGGCTTCGTCGCTAGCCCAACGACTCCTTTGCCAAAGCCTTTGATGAACCCAGCAACACCTTCGCGCTCAGCCCCTTCTAAAGGTTTCCTCGCTAGACCGCCCACCCCGCTTGCAACGCTCGTGATAAACGAATTCGCTCCGCTGGTCACTCCATAGAGAGCGTGCTTAGGCCGGTTTCGCGATCTTGACATTCGCCGACGATCTTGGAATTGCTTATCCAATGTCGCAGCTGAAAGGCCTGGGGGGTTACTTAGTCTCAGCATGTACTTCAAGGGACGCTACCCGAAACCTACCTTTAGAAATGCTCCCTGTGACTTTGGATAAGCTGTCTGTTACGCCAAACACCGATTTTTTGACGAAGCTCGTGGCACCTTTTGCAATACCGATTCCAAGCTCTTGGGGACGATCGGTCATGACAAAGCCCTGATACGGTTCGTAGAATATATCCATTACGCCCGAACTGATATTATTGAAGAGGCCGACAGGGTTGCCTAGGAAATCAGCAGAGCCAAGTATTTTGTGGACTTGATATAGAAATTCCTGGCTGTAGTGACCTTGAACCCTTTGTAGTAAAATTGGGACGGAAACACGGACGTTTTCAAGGAGTAGGGCGTTAAGCTTAACAGGGGCATCGTTGATATTGCCAATTGCCATAGTAAGCACGTTTGCAAAGAACATGAGTGGATTTCGGGACGAGGTTTTGTCTTCCGCATTGATCCGCTCAGTTCGGACGAAGGATAGATCCATCTGAGCAGGTTGTATGTGAAGTAACTCAAAGTAGACATCTTGGCCCGCTTCGGTCGATTTTGGTTCCGGTATATCTAAACTATCGTCACAGAGTATTTCCTCAGTCCCAGGAGCCCAGCTTGCACCAGGTATTCTAGAAAAGTCGAGAAGCGCAAATATAAAATCCTCGTCAATTTCTACTGTCATTTGCTGCAACAAAACGGTTGCGTATTTGATGTATAGGACACCATACGCTTCTTAGGTGTTAGTTTATTTGAAATTCGGACCCATGTGAGCTTGAGAACTTACAATCGTCTTTAACTCTAGTCACCGCTGTGTGGAAAGAGGGATGGACGTCCATCTCTTTGCCCGTTTTAGGAACGACGCTGGGGTAGAGAAGAATAGGGAAAATACCGCCATACAGTTGGTTATCAATCTGAATCCACTTGACAACTAAATTCAATGTCTGGTAAAGGTTGGATTCGTTATATTTGAGCTCGATCCCTCGGAAGGTGACGTAGGCTAGCTCCTTGAGGTGGCTATTAATCAACGATATTCCAATACCGGCGAGACGCACTTGAGTTTTGAATGAGACCTCTCCGTCTTCCTCTTGAACTTCGAAGCCGGATGTAGAGCTGCCAGTCACACTTGTCTGCGAAGTATTCGGCTTAGGCTTATAAATACTTTTTGATTGTTTGTAGTTAGAGAGAATTAATGTTTGAGTTGGCCCGTCTGCCGCAACATTGATATCGATTATCTTGAGCTGGGATCCACCAGGCTTCGCTGGAATCTTCATTGGAATCTGAATGACTGGAAGTCAGAGCCAGCCAACAAACAAAGAATGAATGTTCTACGACTCACCAAATTCCCGATTTCCGAGAGTCGTATATGGCGCTCTTTGCCATTGGAAGAAAGAATGAGCTCCTTTTTCTTAGCAGCCGGAAAATCCCAAGCGTAGGGCATTATGCTTCGAGGTGGAAGACGATAGCGTATTGGGCGAAAATTTGAATCATCGTTGGCCCGGTCCTCTGCATCATCAAGGTGTGGGTCCTTCATGTCAATGCCATTAACGTACTATCCTCCCCTTGTATAAACGTCACACGTACCGCTTGCCAAAATGTGAACTCAGCATCACTCTCATTTCTCATTGAAAACGGCCAGCTCTTTGTTTCCATACTGATATGCAGGAAGAGAGTTGCGTGTTCTTGAAGAATCTCTATCCTTATTAGCCGTTGCCTTCGACCTGACTTAGAAATCTTGACATGAATGGTCCCAATATCCGAGATACTAAAAGGAGATGACCTAGATTGACATTAGAATACCTTTTGTTTATCACAGAATACTTGGAAGTTACCATTGATTATCGAGACCCGGGAAACAAAGAGTCAATTGCTTTTCATGAGATTGCCGAAGGAAATGCAACGGAAGCAGTTCTCCAGGGTGTAAAGTCATTATCCGTGATGAAGCTGACTCTCGGACGTTAATTTCCTCGGCAAGTTTGCTATTCAAAATGAATCTTGGTGTAAGTGTCACTATTTTCGTCATTTTGTACTAATGTTTGTGAAAGGTTAATGTAAGCAAGATTGTAGTATGTACCTCCCAAAAAAAAGGGCTTCTTACTTTCCCCTCCCCCTCAGTAACTGATATTCCAACATGTATTTCTTCTTGCTTGGACGAACTTGCTATAACGACGTCGTCAATATTTCCAATCGCCTCAAAACTCACTGGCCGGCTCCAAGCTGAATCGCCCACTTTGAGCACTGCTCGATTCTTGCGGTCATCAGCAGGGTAGGAAAACATATATGGGATTGCCTTCTTTCTCGATAAACCCTCTGGTATCTTTGTTAGCCTTTGTCAGTTATATTAAGGTCAAGTATAGTCTGGTTGGTACCTGAGAAGGATTGGCCAGCCGCAGGTCGAGCTTGTTGCATGGATGATTTCGCTTTAACGAATATTTCAAGTCCAGTTTTGTTAAGGAGTAGGAATGGGCTGTACACAGAGACTCTAAAGGCGCCTCCAGCATTGGGTATCGGGCTAACAGATTAGCGACAGGAACTGTGCCATGGTATATCTATGACTCACTAGTAATGGAGGCGTAGCTTCAGTGCAAGGCTATCTTTGTCTTTCAATGCGAGTGACGACTCCTTTTTGAAATCGTCATTATCGGCGGAATGAATTATTGCGAATTCGCTTTGGCCGAACACTAAGTCAATTAGTTAGGATTATGTTTCTAGTCGTGATATACATCGTGGGAAATATTGAGTTTACCAGTGTCTTGTATTTCGATACTCATGAGTAGAAGATGCGACAATTGTACAACGTGTACAGGGCTTAGACCCCCTCTCCGCAAGAAATTTGTCCAATCTTTCTTGGTGTTTTTGTCGTATATCCTATATTTTAGGTCGAAAGGTAGAAGATTTTCAACTTCAACTGGGGCTGAGAGTCGCACTCGCATGTAAGGGTATCTCCTAAGAGGACGGAATCAGCAAGAGCACACTTGCAAATGGTTTTCTCGAAAACATTTACCTTGTTAGTGGATCCGCTTTATCGTAACTTGCATGCATATGAAAGTAAAAGGGCGGTGCTGCCTCTTCCTCATTTTTGCACGTAAGCATTTGCGTGGGGGCACCGCGCAAGTCTTCCCAATATATTTTGCCGTCTGACCAACTATACCCGAAACCAGCTACGAGAAATATAGTTAGTGATAGAAACAGATGATATGCGGGGGATTGGATCCTACCATCTGGCCGGACGACCGCGGAACTATAGAACGCCGCTTCCACAGGAAATGGACGAGCATCCCCAGGTTTGATCTTGTAAAGTCTTGCAATATGTGTCCGTGCAGAATCAAGGATACCAATTTCAATCTGGATCTGAGTATTATTTTCTATCAATAAGGGAGATCGGAAAGTGATATATTTCACGTTATCTGTTCCAAGGTGAACTTCGCAGAGAAGGCGATGGGCGATTTTGTTGACTCGTGGCCGAAGAGCGTAGGTTTCTTCCCCTTCGCGGTTAACCGAAATTTTAGTAACGCTATCGAATGGTGTATTTTCTAGCTTGACACCCACAACACCACCACCTCCCTCAGGGTTGAGATTCTGAAGCTTCGTTAGCGAAGTATAATACTCGATTTGCTTAGATTGAGGCTTACTTCTCGCATTTTCTCCCATTCCTCGAAACGCCAAGGTGACTCCTCTCCATCATCCAACCTTCGAGCCATGGATGCACCTGAATGGGTTTCAACATCGGCCCACACATGAATAGGGTAGCCAGAATGATTCCGTATACGATAAGGGGCATCTGCTCCTCGTGGCTTTGTCAAGACCTCGTCGCTTTGAGAGAGGAATTGAGCCGCCTTTGAAACTAATACAATGCTCTGTGTCGTGATTGTGAGCTCCATCATTTTCCTTGAGAATAATTCGATTGCTAAGCGAGTAGGATTCATGGAGCGTGAGACCTAACCCATGTTAGTCCATATAGAGCCTATTTCCAAAAGACAAAGGCGAAAGGAGTGTTACATGGAGGCCGAGCTGCCACGGTTCTATAAGCGGCTCCCATGCGGATTTCGAAAAGTTGTAAATATTCACGAATATTTCGATGTTCGTATCACCGTTCATCTAAAGGGATATCTTATCAATAATCTGTTCTAAGATAAGACAAACGTACAGCTCGAATGGACTTACTTCAGAGGACCAATTCCCGACTCTGGCAGTAAAATGTTTCATGCTCAGGTCTAACAAGGGGAGTTCGTGCATGTCTCCAATGAGAATAACACGAAAGCCGTCAGCAGCTACAACCATCTCTTCCTTATTAAGGATCGTGGATGTCAAAGCTAGACTGCTATTGAGGGTGTTGCTTGATGCTATTCCGCTTGGTTGTGACTGCGTCTTGGGAATAGATGCCGACTTTCCTGCCGCTGTTTTCGCTGTTGATCCTGGAGAGCTGGAATTCCCAGTTTTTAGGTGCCCAGTTAAGTCTGTATGTTCTTGTTTCACGGGCGAGTTTGATAGCTCCGACGCTCGTGATACAACTTGCATGGCAAGCATTATGTCTCGGAGCGATACTCGCAGAACAAGTGGCTCAACGTTTAACGATACTGAGGTGACGGCTTGGCCCTCACCGACGGGCCTTGTCTCCATCGAAGCTTTTGCACCGAAATCATCCAATATCCGCAATCTGGTTGTTTCAAATCTATCCATCCTACACAAGAACATACCGACCTTGCTGACTTCTAATGTCAATGCATGTTGTTGAGCTAAGAGAACTTGCTTTGTACCAAGGACAATAGCCTCCGAGCTACTGCTTTCAGGATAAGCGATAAGAATAACCTGCGCATCAACAATATTGACACGGAATGAGGTAGAAAGCTGGCTCTGAGGTTTTTCGATAGTTTTGTTTGAAGAAACTGTTTCCGTGAAGCGGTCTTTGAGACCCATTGGTTCCTCAGAACTAAACGACATATCCTCTGCGCTAGAGCCTTCTGTGCTCAAGATGACAGGCTCCGCGAGAGTCGGGGAGTCTATTTCAAGGCCGGAGATAATGAAATCTCTAAGAGCAAATAGATAATCAAGCGCAAATATTATCCTCGGACTATCTATTGTTAGCATGGCTATCAAATGACGGTCATCTTGGCCAGATATTGTGATGCTAGCCATAAATTGAGAACCGTCCGTGATTGTGGAAGACATTATCTTCCGGTACTTATTAGATTCCTTCCGACGGCTATCGTTGATCGTAAAGGATTTTATCAGCACTTCTGATTCTACCGAGGCATCGCTCATCATTCGGAGTTTGATCCTTGTCTTGTTGAGTGAGAATTTGGAGAGGCTAGCTGCCGAGACGTCAGAGATTGGTTCAGAAGGTGAGCAGACCAGAAGCTCTAAGCTAATATCTCCCATAGTCAAGATCAAATCCACTTTGGTCCATATTCCTGGTGTAACTGATAGTTCTGGGTGGAGACTTGAAGAGGGAATGTTGGACTTGATTTGAAGAGAACCGTCTAACAAATTTGATTGATCTTGAAGAGGTGGCTCGGCAGCAACAAAGGGTTCGACAAGCTGAAACTCTTCTGGCTCTCCAGAGAATACAGCAGGTATTGAACGGCTCAGGTCCATGAGAATCTGCAATTGATTTTGAGAAAGTTTCATATTCAAATCGGACATTGATCCTTGTATCTATTTGTACGCGTTCAGCAACAGAGAATATTTAAGGAAAAGGCGCTCTAAAATATTTACCTCTATGTCCGGTCGTTCCAAGTAATCCTGATGCTCAAGATACCCTATCTTGAAGCAGAGATCGATTTTATCAATCATCTCAAGTTCCTCAATTACCACCGGTGTAAAATGCAAAGCCGATATCAGCTTCACCTTACGAATCCCTGTTTCGATTTTATTAACGATCAGGGAGCCTTCTGAATCATCCAGTGGCGAGAATTTGTTGGATGCATATATTTCTCCCAAGAAGGCAGTGATCGTATCCCTTCCAAATCTCTCAGCTCTTGGGGCCCTAGGGAAAGTGATTATCGGCGTTTGAATAGTAATGTCAAATTGTATCCTGTTTACCCGCTCCTGCATCTGACTTGCCTGGTTGACTGCCGCCTGCCTCGCAGCATTGAAGAGTGCTTGCATCTTACCGAATTTGACCATGAAATTTACAATTTTGCGAAAGGGTTCTTCCACAAAATTGACTTTGACAGATCCAGATTTTAAGTAGATAGCAGTGTCGTACCCAGGATATGTTGAAGCATGTTCCGGATCAAAAGTTTCGTACCGAAAGTCGGCGAGATTATCACCATCAATTGTCACAAGCTGTCGTAATTCAGATTCCTCTTTTGCGCCTTCGTTGATATCATCTAGCAATGAAAAATTGCCAAGCCTTGCACCTATGCGCATTGTTTTGCCCATCAAGAAAATTCCAACATCAGCAGATGCGAGACTAAGGGTAGCGAGTCGAAGACCGTCGTTATTCAAAATTAGTGCGATGGTAGAGAGGTCTATCTTAACGCGCATCTTATCGGGATTGCCTTCGGTTTCTAGCGCTTGTTCTTGATCCACACGCTCGCTATCCTGACTAGTTTCAGCGACGGTACCTCTCTTATCGGAGACATTTCCCCCTTGGTTTGTAAAGGTCGTCACGACAAAATCTAGCAATGTTAGCAAAGTAGTACGTGTCACGATGACATTAACGGTCGAGATAGAGACATCAACATTGGTATCGATACCCTCGTACATGGTCATGTACTCTGGCGAGCTCTTGTTGACTTTCGCATATTTAACATGCACCAAACTTTTGTCGTTTCCACCGGAGACCTCTGATGTTATGATATTTCTGAAGTCAGGAGAAGGATCTTTATCAATCTGGTCCTCTAGGTTTAAAGTCTTTAGAACGACATCAGCGACTATTTCGTACGGTCGAATGTAAAAGTCCAACGTAAAGCCGTCTGCCACCACTTCGGCTAAGGGCCTATCCGGCACATGGGGTCGGTCATCCGCTTTGAAAAGGGATCCTTGAAGGCGATCGACTTTGAATTTAAACTCGAAGGTTTTTTGGTGAAATTTCGGTGCATCCTGGCAAATTGATTTTAGAACGTATTTCATTGGGGAGAGAAGACGCTAAACCTACAGATAGTTGGCCCTCAGAAGCTTCAATGTAATGGTCGTCATCCTGGCTGCTGTCATCTGAATCTTCTTCCAAAATCAGTAGAGCTTGCTCTTGGGCAGAAAAGCGAAATTTCGAGTCTCGACGAGCAGAGTCGTGCTTTTTATAGGGGCTCTTTGCGATAGGTTCGGTGACTAGCTTTTTCTCAGAGTCACCTGCACTAAAGTTGGGGATAGCAACATCAATGATTCCCAGTAACTTTTTATATTTTTTATCTGAAACGCTTGCGTGTAACATAGGCATGTGGCCGGAAACGCGAAATTTTGTCAAATTTGGCGCCTTCGGCAGAATTGATATATCGACTTCGAAATCGATATTGATGCGATCAACAATGCGAAATTGTTTGCTGTCATCTTCCTCTTCCAATTGGGCGATAGCCTCTTCGATAGATGGACCGATCAATATCTGTGTCGACTTTAGTTGTAATAGGAACTTATCGTACATTAGTGATTCGAGTTTTTCATAGTCCGCTTCCGTATATTGAATGCTTTGTTTGGATTGGATATCTTGTACAGCATCTTTTTGCACTAGATCACTGGTGAGGCTGACGTGGCCTGCATCGATAATTAAACAATTTGCTGCACGAATTGTGACATTTTCCGGTATCACGAGAAGGGGTGCCTGAAGGTCGAGTTTCGCATTTAAGGTTTTGTGCTCCTCGAGGGCGAATTCAAGCCCAGCTCGGGTTTGCTGTCTTACAGCTTCAACGGTAGCACCCGCAGTTTCCATGAGTGCGCCGATTGACTCCATATGTCGTTCGGGTGGTTTGAAAAATAGATATATTTCCTCTAAGAATCGGGGGTTGTATATGACCTCCATGCTCCGCAATTTTGCATTGACAGCAGAGTCGGCGCTTTCATCCAAAGGATTTCGTTCAAAAGTTGCATGAAAGAATGAGTTTTGGTCATTAAAACGGGTGCCTTGCATTGTTTCAAGATAAGCTTCATTGGTTGCATCAACTCGTTTGACACTGACGATTTGCGGATACAATGACCCTGGGGTTGTTCCGTCATATACGCGTAATCCACCAAGGCAAGTTTCTGCGAGGAAGGAATCAGGGCGTTGAATTAATGCGGCTTTAAAATCATCGAATGATAGTGAAACTATTTCGGTTATTTCAGCATTTTGGGGATTTCGTTTGAGAGTGAAGCTCCCGGTCTGTAGACTAGCCTCTAATTCCATTTTTATAGAATCTCGTGGTAAATCGATGCTTTCAGCCAAAGATTTCTTCTCATCCCAGTCAATAGCATCATATAATTCTTGCCGCTGTTGTTCAGTCATGGTAGCGTCATCAACAGCCTCAGCACCATTGTTCACCGCAGGGGTGCCCCACGCCCAGGAAAACCACCCCTGTGGCTGTTGATCCTGCGATTTCTTTACGACTGCACGTTCTTTGCGTAGTTGATTTCTGGCTAAAGAGCGATAAAATCTCAGATCTTCGTAAGAGAGTTTCCACTCTAGTCGTTTAAGTTCTTCGCCGTCGCCAGATGTCAGAGTCTCCGATTTTTTTTTCTTTTTGAAAAGTCGTATGTATTGGGTTCGGTCATCCCTCCGTTCTTTGAAATAATTCCAAGTCCATTTCTTGTGTTTTTCGTGTATCTCGCCGAGGACAGATTTTATTGCGAACCGAAACCAGGCTTTTGGATCTTCTGAAAGAAGAGCCTTCGGGCGGAGTTTTTTATATTGTTGATGGCGTATGTAAAAGTGAAACAGATCGATCAACATTAGAGCATCTCGATACTGGTGTTCATCAAGCACGAACCCGATTTCGTCGAATAAAGCTCGCGCCTTAAGTCTAGGGGTATCGTGAGACGGAGTTTTACAAAGCTCGAGCCTTGCCTCACCACTGACAGGCTTCAGAATAAACTGTTGGTTTTCGGACGGTTGATCGCATTTCGCGATGAGCCGCGGAAACTCTTTAAGGACATCCTCATGTGAGCTATGCCCGAGCAGTGATGTATCGGTGTTCCAATAAATTGCCAACGAGCTGAGCTTCCCAAGTTTGTGGGTAACGGCGACATTCCCTTGTATAAATATTGGCTTCCAATTCTCATCGGTAGAGACTGCAGAGAATTCCTCTAGAGTCAGCCCCAGAGCAAAAGGGTGCTAAGCAATCAAATAAACATGCGTCAGCCTTCTATACAATGCAACGCAATGCCCTGCATTCAAGGCGGTGCATCTTTCGTTCTAGATATCACTAGGCTTACCCCAGGGGTAGAGATGGAATCCTCATAACGAATGTGTATATTTTTAATCGTAACTTGGAGATTGTCGACGATCTAATGGAGGGTTATCAGCATTTCGCCATTATTTGTGTGACATTGAAGATGTCTTTATCACCTTTGTGACCAACGATTCGGTGAACGACTGATGTTTTTGTTGTTCTTCTTCAGATAGTCCCGATGTTGTTCTTTCGTGAACTAGCTCAGCGCTCTCTAACTTCTCTTGCTTCAAGGCTTGGCGGCGGCGCTCCTCGTCATCCTCGTCATACTACGAATGCCTTTGTTACCTAACTTGAAAGTTTAACATTTGCCTGGAATAGCGGCATTCGTACCTCTGAATCTTGCTTTGGAGTGGCTAACAAAAAAACATCTTCAATTGTGACCTTCACGGGTTTGTTCTTAAGGTTGCTCCATGGGATCCTAGAGATTGAAATACATGAGCAATTGCAGGAGAAGCCCTTTGGGGATGTGGGCTTTTGGATTTCAGGTAGAAAACTTACTGCAGTGTTAAGCGTCCCAGATGGCCTTCAGAGACATTCAATGGGAGTTTCATCTGATCCAACGCCTTCGGAGCAAGTCAGAAAGATACCTTTGGAGGGCAAAGGGGGGCAATTTGGATATGAAAACCTCTTTCCGGAGCTCGAGGTCTCGCAGCTGGACATCACCACTGCGGTCCACCAAGTTAGGGGTTAAGTAAGCACTTAGAAGATAGGTGGAAGGCATACCTCCAAATTCCAATATTCAACTGCTTAGGATCAAAGTTCCGTATATACCTAAAGCGTATCAGCCTATCGTCCTTCGTTCGTAGGATCCTAGCTCAAGTTGAAAGCTTACATCCCCAGGAATCTATTGAGGAGGGTGGCAACAAGTCCTTCTAACATCTTGAGAGTTGATGCACTATCGCTTCGGTTGATAGAGATATAGAAATATTTGTTGCAACCCCCTGGTCGCCTTTCTTTCGAACAAGCTCGAGGCGAGCACAGTCGTTCGTCAAATATGCGAAAATATCAGGGTCTTTGGTGCGTAGGAAGAGTAGTAGTGTATGTGAGGGGGTGGGGATGACGAATGCGGGGGGATAAGTATATAACGATGCGATATCCGTTTGGATTCGGTGGGACTGATGGAAGGGGGTTTCTTTGGGTTTATCCCTACAAGAAGACAGTATCAGAGCTCGGTGCTAGGCGGGAAATCACACGAGCCATATGATATGGGTGGGAGGGGGGTAAGGCTGCGTACCAAGGACCAGGCCAGTCTTTGCAGGATATCAAAGGTCCAAGAGCCTTTACGGAATACCTAAATTTCTGTACACCGTTAGCCCCTCATGATGGCGATGATGATGATGATTTCATCATTGAGTGCCTACTCTGTTGCGTAGTAGAAGCGGATGCGCATACCTACCTAGGTATGGTACTTAGGTATACTCGGTCAAGTCTCCACAGTACCCAGTATATCCTTTAAGCAAGAACAAGGTGTTTGGTTAGCACAACACAGATGACGTCTTCCGTGTCCGCTATACCAATAATACACCTGTAGGTATACTCGCGTGCTGTTATTCTCCCGCGAGAAAGAAGTAGCTAAGGGAGTCGATGGTGCTTCCTCGTGAGTAGCCGTAGCTGTAGCCGTAGCCGTAGCCGTCGCCGTCGCCGTTATATGAATGCATGGGCTATGAGCTCATCGCCTGCCAGACCCGCATCTCTACAGCCACGCCTCCGCGTTTAAACGGATGACTAAGCAGACTCTATCCCCGATCGGGCGAATTGCGAGGTCCCTCATTTTTCGTTTGGACCGCGGGCATGACTTTTTTTTCATCGCGCGCGACAGTCGATAGATTAAAAAAAATATGTTCCGGTGAATGCTTCTCTCACAACCAAACGGTAAATTTAACGCTCTCCATGCCAAACTATCACTCTGCTTTGACTGATGCCTTTTTTCCCCCCATCAGATATGCCGTCTAACCCCTCGGTTCAGCTTCTCCTCGAGGAAGTCAATACCTTCTCTCATGGTATCTCCGCTCAAAGGAAACGAAAACGTGGAGCATCAAATACCCCCAAAGCAAATGCTTCGAAACTAGGTACAGCCCATATTGGAGTAGATGACCTCGGGGCTATTGCGAGCACCACCCAACTGCGAACCTCTTTACAACATTTGCTCAAAGCTCCGGGGCTGGAGACTTCTCACCCCAGCGGGGTCAACCTTACCCTCGATGCGCCAGTTCCAGATGCCATTCAAACGCGACTTAGCAGGAAAGAAGCGTATGGCGCTACCAAGCAAACGCTTGAACGATGGCTAGATACAACTCAGTTCATCCGGGATGCGGATCAGCTGATGTTTCCATTTCAAAACCCCATGCCAAAAGCTGCTCGCGGTGGCGAAAATGTTTCTCGTTCGAGAGAGACGGGAAATGACAAATTAGATGATTCTCGACTTTCTTATGAACATAAAATCTCTGAAACCCTCCTACCAGTATTTTCCGCCGCCCCAACGAAACCTTTGACGACCAGTAGCCCCATTACACGCAAAAATGTAGTGCACTTGAGGATGGAGAGAGAGCTACATATTCGAGCGCAAGCGAAAGCAAAACGGCTCAAACGAATAAAATCTAAAAATTATCGGCGGATACTGAAAAGGCAAGCCTCCAAGGCAGACAGAGAGCATTGTCTTTCGACTATTGTTTCCGGGCCGGCTGAAGAAATATCTTCCCAGGATGACGAATATGCTTCTTCTAAAGATCTAGATGGCGAGTTGGGTCACATTTCTCTCAAAGCCAAAGAGTCAAGCTATACTAATCACCCACCTGGCTTGAAACTTTCCAAGATGAAATTTATGGAACAAGCGGGAAAACTCGGATCTGAAATACAAACGGTTCCAGAAGGGTTGATGGACGCCAACGAAACCTTGGGCAGACGACTGTTTTACGGAGACGACACTAAAAACTGTCGTGCATTACCATCAGTTCATCCCGAAAAAATAGCAATGTCTGAGGGTTTGGAGAGAAGCCTAAGATCGTCAATAGGAGACCAAGGGTCGCTGGGTGAGGAAGTTAATCCCTGGCTTTGCTTGGACCCCGTCCAAAACATCGTCAAGCAAGATCCAGCGATAGCGTTTCCGTTATTTATAAACAAGGAATCACCAACCAGGAGACTAAAATTAAGCGGAGATACCCTGGCCAACGCAAAAATCATATCACCTTTGGGTCCAAGCGAGATAACTTCCCAAGCCCTGATCACCAAAGAGCCCGAACTACTTGCCCGTGCTTTTGCAAACGACAATGTCCTCCAAGAAGTGACAGGTGTATCAACGTCTCAAGGTTCTGAAGATAAAGTTGTTCCAACCTCAAAATTGCCTGGGTGGGGAGACTGGGGGGCAAAGAAAACTCGAGTTGTTGCCAACCCACGAAACAGTAATGGATCATCCGTTAAAATAATCATTCCCAATAATAAGATTTCCAAAAAGGTTTGTCCTTAATTATTCTGTCTTCGTTGATAACTCCATGCTGATTTTGTACAGTGTCGCGAATACCGACCAACAACTCTACCACATCCCTTTGAAAGCCGTGAGCAATATGAACGATCTCTTCGATTTCCTCTGGGGCCAGAATGGGCAACAAAAAAGGTGCACCAAAAGTTGGCAGCACCATCCATCATACTCAAAGGGGGCAGAGCTATAACTCCATTATCTAAAGTCATTTAGTTTTGTCTAATGTCTCTTAGTCATGTCATTCTTCAGGGATGGCTGTTATAGATAGTTTAGACACGATGAGAAGGTGTGTGATTGAAATTGATGAACTGAGCATTTAGGTTGCGGTCTTACAAATTGACAACTATCAGGTTTGGTCCTTGTAGACCGCCAAATTAAAAGTCTGCTTCCCATATAAATATTGGGAATTTACCAAGAAATCATGATACTCCACGCATGTGCTGCCGAGCTTTCATCTGCTCAATCCGCATTTTTAGCTGTGATGTGACTTGCGCTGCTCTCTTCCAATTTTCATTAGGATCTGCAACATCTCCGTGCCGGAGTTCGGTATCGGTTACCCTCTGATGCTGGGATCTGTCCTTACTCGACCCAGAATCCGAGATGGGGCTTCGGATACCTTCGCGGGAAGGATACCCGCTTGGGTTATCTTCAATGTTGTATGATCCCACGAGACTTGATCTATTGCGAGGTCTTGAAAGAGCATTTATTCTCTGGTTGTGTTCACTTGGATTCGGTATGCCAGAGGCGCTCGCTGTTCGGTCCCGCGGATACGTACCAAATGTATCCTGACTGAGTGCATCTACCACTTCCGAGGCGGCGGGTGAGCTCGCTCGACTAAATCGTGCTAGCTCTCGTTTAAGCCTATCGATTTCCCGTTGTTTCTTCTCAAGGTTTTCTTCGGCGCTCTGAAGGTCCGAACGTAGCCGAAGGAGCTGGGTTTCCTTTGCTTTGATCGAAAGGACATCTCGAGTATGCTCTTCAATCAATTGAGCATTCTTAGACGTTTTCGACATAGATAAGGGCGATGGGTTTCGTAAATAAGTAAATAGATCAACAAATAATGGTAATGATGCACTCACTTGTAGTCGCATATCACTAAGTTCTTGAGATAGCTTTTCTTTCTCGGCACGGTGCCCAACTGTTTCACTAAGCCATGTTTCCTTTTCTATCCTCAGGTGTTCCAATTCCGCTTTATCAGCAGTATTGAGTAGGTCTCCTGGCTTGGCGCCTTCGGACGTTTTGCTGTTTGCTTGTGGGGCCTGGAGAGCCCTTGAAGTTAGTCCACCCCGCGATCCTAATCCGAATTTCGAGGTAGTCGGGGGGTTTTGTAAGCCTGTATCGTCTACGTGTGCCCCCTGTCGGGTTGGTGAGACTAGGCTCGACCCTTGTGGTTTTTTTCCTAGTTTTGAGATTGGTGGTTTTGAGATCAGGGGTTTTGCTACAGTAGGAGCCTTCTTCAACGGGCTAGAAATCTCTTCCGTTGGAGCGCGACCCAAACCTGCCGGAGCTGGGCGGGAAGGCTGCGCCTGTGTGACGGTATGCTTCGCAGCAGCTTTTTTTTTAATTGATTGTTTGACTGTCGCGGCTGCTGCAATGTTGGCCACTGCTACCGGAGGTTTGTCTTTTGCCTTAACTTGGGCTACTTCGAAAAATTCTTTGATTTTCGACTTCCGGATATCATCTAAACCGTCTAAGAAAGGATTCATTGCTCGCTCTCCCATAATTTTCATTAATGTCCCCATCGCTTCTGCAGCAGCAGTGCGCGTTGCTTCCAATGTATCCGCCAACAGTTTAGTGACGTTGTCCGAAATGACCTTGACCTCAGGTTTAGAAGGTGCAGTCCTAGTATTCTTTAAACAGCGAATCAAGAAACGCAGAGATTCGAGTTTAACCTGCGGGTTTTTGTTCTTAAGCAGTTCCATTGTGTCTTCAAGAATGTCTGAGAGTGAGGTCTTTCGCTATGATTAGCCGCAAGCGTGAAACTTAATTTAAATGTCTAGATAGGAGCTTACTGAATTAAATATGGCATCTAGCGCAGCACCCAATGCGTCCGCTACACTTTGCTTTTTCTCTTTGAGCCGCTCGGCGGTGGGAACGAAGATCACCGATCGATATCTTGCAAATGCTCCTCGTAGGCCATTAGCAAGGCACTCGACGCAGTTTGCTGCGACGATCACCACAGTGATATTTGCATCTTTCATACTTTTAGCAAGTATGCGTACAAGCTCGTTAAAATCTTCTTCTTTAATGCGGGGAACATTCACAATAGCAAAGAGGACATCTAAGCTCTCCTTTCTGTCCTTCCACTTGGTGGAGTTTACCTGCTCCCAGAAATCCTTGGGAATCTTACTCGAAACATCAAGAGGCTCGAACAAATCAAATGCATCTGTGTCTCCCTCTGGTTCAGCCTCTACACCTGCTCCGCTATCAGTTGCAGATGCCTCGGCAAGTGCTGCTTGCTGTGAACGTAATAAGCGAGCCTGTTTCGCGCTTTCACCTTTGACTTTTTCGAATGCTTCATCGAGCTCTTTTTGTTGAACAGGTTTTAGATCGTTGAAGAACATGGGCTTCATACCATCTTTTAGCCATTTGTAAAGTTCAACAGTGAGATTCGCGGCTTCTGCACGGACATTTTTGTCTCCATGTGCGAAGAGTTTGGGTAGGTGTTGTAGAACAGGTTTCGGATTCACCGTTTTGGCGCCGAACTCCCGGTAGATTGTCCATAAAGCGTTTGTAGTTGCAGCGACTACTTTGGGCATCTTGTGTGATAAGAATGGGACGAGTTCGTCGATGATAGGTGATGGCGCATCTAATTCTATGTACAGCAAGAGTACTTCGATTGATTTCGATTTTGTTGCTGCCTTAGTCGAAACAATCCCTTTTTCAGCAAGGGCGGGGACGGTATACTGCCGCGATCTTAGGAACTCGGGGTATCCGAATTAGCCCAACGTCCTAGAAACTGAGAGTTCTCAAAGTGCTGACATACCGTATACCCGCATTTGGACCGCCAAACTGAAGAAAAGCGAACCTATGACGTATTGTTATTTAGCCCATAACATTGACCGCGGGTTGATTCAAAGGTTGAGGTATACAGTGCATTTATTCCTTCTTGCTGGGCCGCGACGTTGGAATCGGCAGCAATGCCTTTCCAGATAGATGGGTCATTTAACCATGGTCGAAAGCAAGTGTCGAGCTCAGAGCCAGATTTCTCGAATTCTTTCGTGATATCCTCGTACGCTTGTTTACGAACTTTCCAGATCTATCACCCGTGGAAGTCAGTATCTGCTTGTTCTCTTGAGCAGGGTCTTGGGTAACGGAAACCTTATGGGTAGCTCTCTCGGTGATGGCTAGCGACGAATAGTCCTCTTCGGGGTCAGCCATTGTGGGAGTACGAGAGTGAAGTAGCCGCGAGATGTCTTGAGGCCGCGCCAAAGGTCGTCGTGATTAGCAGAGCGAAAAGCAAAGATTTGGGATGGTGGTGCTCTTTGGTCCTTTTGGTTACTTGTTTGGCAAAAGAACAACAGCTTGGGGGGCACTTGCCACTGTTTGCCCAGCGTGCGTGCGCCCCAAAACAAACACTGCGCCACATGCCTAGCTTGGTCGGAGAATTCCTTTCGCTTGCTATAATTCGTAATTTGCTACCATATATATGTGCATGCACCTTTATTACCACCCCATCCTCTTAAGCATTAGAATAGACAAGTCAATGGTGGATTATCATTCTATTTACAGCACAAAATGAAAACCCGAGTTCTTTGAAATGCGTCTTTTCTTTGTTGCCCCCAATCGCATCTCCAAATGAATCCCTAGTAAATATCTAAGCGCCCTCAAGAGCCATGTATACAAGCTCTGCTTCCTCTCTCTACAGTCAACTGTTAGCGCTAAAATCATTTTCAGAAATTTCGCTGTCCGGGAAACTCACCAAGTGTGTTGCTTTCAGACCAGTAGCGACACTGGCGCTTGGATTGCGGCCAGCGTACCGCACGACTTTATCCTTATGATGAATAGTGTGCTGGCAGATTGTTTGCAACCGAGGCTGTACGTATGTCCACGCCCCAGCATTCAACGGTTCTTCCTGTGTCCATATAATCTCCTTCGCGTTAGGATATTTATCAAAGTTGTCTCTTAACTGCGCCCAGGGAAATGGATGCAATTGTTCCACACGTGTGATAGCGACGTTATCGATGTTCCTATCCTTCCGGCCTTTATACAAAGCAGCATAAACTTGACCAGTGCAAACTAAGACACGTTCACATTCAGATGGTGGCTTCAAATTGCTCCCATGCTCTGGATCAGGGATCAACCATTCGAAATGGGCATCGGTTGTGAATTCTGAAAGGTTAGATCTTGCCAAGGGATGCCTCAGTAGTGATTTGCTAAAAAATATTATGAGGGCTATAATATTCAGAAAAAGTTAGTCACGTGGGATATGGAGTAGTCTATTTTTACGAGTAGAAGCTTAACGAACGTTTCCTGAAAGCGCGATTCATCTGCCGACGAAGAATGTGGAAAAGATTAGATGGTGTCGTCATATACGCAATTTGCATATTGCAATCCTGGTGCTGGCGATCTAGCTTTTCCGGTGGGGGGAAAACTCGGGGATCCTCGTTACATAATTGAAGATATCGCTCGAGTCTTCCTGAGGAATGCTCGGGTCCCTGACCATCATACCCATGTGGAAGAGACATGACCAAGCCGGATCTTTGGAGCCATTTCGTCTCGCCAGCTGCGATAAATTGATCAATGATACACTGTGCATTATTGGCGAAATCGCCGAATTGGGCTTCCCAGATAACGAGCGCATCGGGGGAGGAAAGGGAGTACCCATACTCGAAACCCAGTCTAAACGAACAATATTAGTCTTCGCATGAGAAACCGAGCGGTAGAAATAATAGACTTACGCTCCGAATTCACTCAGTGACGAATTAGATATTACAAATTGGCCCTGGTCTTTTGCAACGTGTTGCAAGGGTGTGTATGTATTCTCGTTGCTCTGATCATGCAAGACAGCATGCCTCTGCGAAAAGGTGCCTCTTTCGACATCTTGACCAGAAACCCTCACGTGCTTGCCATCGCTCACTAGTGTACCAAATGCCAATGCTTCCGCAGTTGACCAGTCAATGCCAGTTCCTTCATCCACAGTTTTCTTCCTATTGCTTAGGATCCGAGTCAAGTTTTTATGAACTGTGAAATCTTTGGGGGCTGTTGAGATGACCTCTGCTATATGCCGAAGGGTCGGCTCCGGAACCGCAGTTGGCAAATGTGGTAAAACTTCAGTAGCTAGCTCTTTGGGGGACTTGAATCCGTTCCATGCACTTGTTAGCCATTCACGAGAGGTGGGTTGGTATTCTCTTGACTTCGCGAAGCTTTCTTCTAGCATTCCCCAGACCCTAAATTCCCACAAGAGCCGATTGTTATGCCTAATACAAAGAAGTTTCCTGCTTTAGACTGAAAGGCACTTACCATTTTTTGTGTTCGTCAATGTCCGCTTCAGTAAAAGTACCTTCCTTCAACAATTTATTGACGTACTTCGAAAGCGCCGGCTCCTGTTTCGCTATTCTATCGTACATCAGTGGTTGGGTAAAGCTGGGCTGGTCGGTCTCGTTATGGCCATATTTCCGGTAGCAGACGATATCTATCACGACATCTTTCTTGAACTCTGCTCGCCAGTCGGCTGCCAACTGGCATACAAAATTGACCGCTTCGACATCATCTGAATTAACATGGAAAACAGGAGCGTCTATTGCTTTTGCAATATCCGAGCAATAAGGGGTAGATCGAGCAAATCGAGGATCTGTGGTAAATCCAATTTGGTTATTAACGATCAGGTGAATCGTTCCCCCAGTCGAGAAAGCTGGCAGGGAATGGAAGCCTAGAGTTTCATAGACAACTCCCTGAGCTGCAAAGGCTGCGTCGCCATGAACGAGAACGCTCATAGCTGTTTTATGCTCCTTCTCATCATTGTTATAATACTGTATGGCGCGGGTTTTGCCGAGGACGACAGGGTCTTCAGCTTCAAGGTGAGAGGGATTTGCGACAAGAGAAAGCTGCACCCGCTTTCCGGAAGGAGTTGGGCGCTCGAAATTCATTCCCAGGTGATATTTGACATCTCCTGATCCTTCATCCGATGGCTCGGTAGTTGGACTGAATTCGCTGAATATTGATTCATTTGGTTTGCGAACAACATTAGATAGGACATTAAGTCTGCCTCGATGAGGCATACCAATCACGATGTCCTGAACACCGAAGTCGACGGATCGGTCAATCAGTGCTTTCATACCAGGCACCAGACTTTCGCATCCTTCCAATCCAAAACGTTTGTCATTAGGATATTTTGTAGCTAGGAATGATTCAAAAGAAGAAGACCAGATTAATCTATCCAGTACGCGTCGCTTCTCATCAACGGAGTATTTGTATGGAGTTGGGATCTCGACACGTTCTCTAATCCAGTCGCATTGTTCTCGATCTGGTATGTGAACGTACTCGACACCGTATGACCCACAATATGTGTGCTCACAAGCGTCGATGATTTCGCGTAGTGTCATTTTTTCCCTTCCCTCTTGCGCAAAACGGGGTAGAATCCCGGGTCCGAGGCTATACTGCGTGTCCATGTCTTTCTCGGTAAATCCGTAGTGGGACGCATCTAGCTCTGACGGTGCTTGGTGTTTCCCAAAGGCAATATCGGCTTCACTGCGAATGCCCAAGGGATCGATTTTCGCTTTGTGGTGTCCACGAACTTGGTACGCCCGTACCAACAATTGGACCTTCAGGTGATTTGTGATGTCCGTATTGCCACCAAGGTTAGCACCTGGTAGGACCGATGGATACCCCGCTGGGGCGGAAGGCATGATGGTCGGAGGGGGCTGAAACGCTTGTTCTGGGGGTAGTTTGCCGTCCTCCATATTGCGGAAGTAAACTTGCCAAGATACATGAACACTGGCAGGGTTTTGCTTCCAGCTCAAATACATTTCATCGATGTAATTTGCAGAATTACCTTGGAGAAAAGAATCGCTAGGGTTCTAGTAGAGAAGTATCAGCTGATCCGACTCGATCGTCATAGAATTGTAGATTATGATACGTACAACCCCATCCTTAGGTAATGGCGAAGCATTCGCATACGATCGAAAAGCCACTATCCTATTTGACGTGTTAAGGAGGTGGTTTCGGACGCATCTAGTTTGCTTAGGAGCTATATTCCGAGCCGTGTAAAGGTGTGGGATACGCGATGCACTGCGTAACATTTTGGCTTCCACTCCCCCGGAGTGTCGATAAGCAAGCAGAGAGTTGATAGAGGTGACCTGTAATTCTTGTTATCTAATCTCGAGACCGCATAGGTGCTTTTATGGAAGAAAGTTCGTGGGGCGAGGTTAATGGTCGGAGGATAATGGTTGGAGTGAAATTCGAGGATGGGTGTTGTAAAATATAAAATGGGATTTTTAAGTTAACCGACACGGGTGGAGAGCGAATTCTGCTTTGGCGTGTAAAGTGTAATAACATACATATCAACACTTATAAAAATGTCCTGTCACGATTATGTCCATGTTAAAGTTCATAGAAGCGAGCATTTTGAAGGTTGTCAAGTTTTAATTATTATGATATGGGGATTTTGGCGTGCTGGCACCCGCCCATCGCCATGCTTGCGCCGGGGATGGCGCGAGAACATCCGAGATATTTACAAAGTGAACACCCGTTCGGTATAAGTCCGAGACGAAGATAGCGAACAAAGGCAACGCGCGCTATAACTCTAATATGATATTTGGCTAGGTTAAATTATACCAAGATTAGGCTGCCTATGCTGTGCATGTATGTATATCTGTTATGATACGGGCTGGGGTGCGAGCTGACGGTCCAGGTTTCAATAAAAAGGAGTAGAAAAACCCAATGGGAGGAATAACGGAACGAAAGTGTAGAGAATGTTCAAACAGCACAATTACGTATCTAAGCAACAAGAGATGAACAGCCAACCCTGACAGATTTTGATATTGACGACCGCAATATTCCCATTCTCGACCAGATAGCCTCCTCGGACCGGTGATGTAATAAAATGCTAACCTCATCGAAGCTTAAGCGACGGTTGAGCAAAAGGCTATCTTCTTCGCTCGTCCATGAAACAGTTTCGGTGGAAAAATGTCTCATAGTATTACTATATGCGTAATTTGAGCCTTCGTTATTCTTATGTGAAACAACGTTAGATGCTTTAGGCATTCGAAAGAAGGCTTTGCGCATCGTAGACGTTGGCCCTGTCTCGATATTATCATCTTGACCATCTTCGGCATCCCATCCCAAATTGTTATCCTCCCTCTCACCAGCTCTTTGATGATAACGCTGCCGAAGTATGGGAGGACTCAAGCTTATAGATCTTGGCGTTAAAGTCGGGCTTCGGATGAGATTTGAATGTGAGAGGACCGATGGCGAAGAAGGAGACGAGAGCGTCAGAGGCATGCCCACTTGCCTTGAATCTGAGTCAATCAAGGATAATTCATAAAGATCTTTACGAGGTGAGTTTAAAGCTGGCCTCTCAAGCGCTTCGAAGTACATCTTCTCATCGGGATCCTTCCGGTCTGTGATTGTGGAAGGAGATGGCACGTTCGATATTTGCGGAGGGCATTGTCTATGTCCTTTCAACGTTCCAGAAACCAGCCGCCGCCAGCGGAACTGGCATGCGTGAGCTGTTCTTTTAGGGACTGTTTCGCAAGGGTCGACGAAGCAGAGAGGGGAAGAAATATATTAGTCAAGGGTTTCAATGCCTGGTGGAACAAGGTTGCCGTACAGTAAGCAGAAATTTCCTTCCACCCCAATTTCTTGAGTTCTTTTAGGTCTCTAAGGAGAATATCATCTTCAGAACTCCATGACATTGGTGTCTTGGGAAGATCAGATCTACAAATAGATCAATTAGCTTCTGGAGCCTCTTTTTGAAGCATCAGCCCAACTCCATGGTCTAGAGTGATTACAAGGCCGGGAAACGCACCTTTGCGGGGTTCCCAAAGCTTTTGCGGGGTCTTTGGCACTGTTCGGTGATATCCTCCGGGACTTATTGATTCTTTCGGCTCTAAAATAGAGTTTTCATCGATTAGAATATGTTCTTCAGTTTGCCCATTCTCAAATTTTTATTGAATCTTTATAAACAACTTCCAACGTAACTTTGAAAAATTGAACATACCTCCCAGCTACAATCAATCGAGATGAGTGTATTTGTTGGTGTCTGTGGGTCTGGGGTATTTCTGTGGGAAAGGCGGAACAAATCGCCGCAAGGCCATCGCTCTCTTCATCCGCGAAGGAGAGGGTCGGATGTATTTTATGAGGAAATAAATGTTTGAAACGAGCCAATTCATCAGCTCTGGCGCAAGAATCGTCGCCCTTCGCTCCATGCTCGCCCATTGCATTTCCTATGTCTTCGATGGTACTGTATCGTGCATTGATGGTGTCACTAGACTCTGGAGATCTGGAAAGACAATGTTCTCGAGCACGTCTTGTGGAATTCGTAAACTCAGAAGGTTTTGCTTCTTCAACGCTCCGAGCGATGACGTATCCTCCCATAGCGCTGGTGTCGTGATTTGCCTATGCCAGAGCAAAGACGAAGCAAGTGAACAATGTACGTGAGCGAGATTAGAGCGAAGTTGGTAAGTTTTGGGGGTTATAGAGGCTTGCGAAATCCAATATGAAGCTGACTATCGTGACGAAGAAACGAGGGCGTAGGCTAGAGAGTTGTTCGATCTGGTGCGAGCCGAGTAAAGCTATCAAGGCGATGGGAACTTCCAGAACTCGAACTTGCAGACAATTGATCTAAAGAGATAGTAATACACGAAGTCAGAAGCGAGAATTTGGTATGGGCTGGAGAGCGATGCTCTCAAGAATGTTTCATACTTTGGAGTGCCGGTCAATTCACCACCTACCTCTTGGGCAATTGACAGCTAAGAACTTTGGCGTAGGAGAGGAGGAGAGGAGGAGAGGCTATCAAATTTGGTACTGTGATGTGTTTAAGGCCATTAGTGCCAGCCTGCATCGGACAGGCATCGCATCGAAGCCGGGATGGACGAATCGACGGTGACCATTTGGTAGACACTATTCACACGTAAGTACAAGTGTACAGGGCATAAGTCTTCATGCACATCGGACATGGTTTGGCTTTTTCCT
This sequence comes from Dactylellina leptospora, assembly GCA_036971365.1. Classification (NCBI taxonomy): domain Eukaryota; kingdom Fungi; phylum Ascomycota; class Orbiliomycetes; order Orbiliales; family Orbiliaceae; genus Dactylellina; species Dactylellina leptospora. Next base: position 41,872 of record JAJTUC010000015.1, on the reverse strand, counting down.
CAAAGCAGAAAAAGAAAGGAATAAACCAGGAGGAAGGGAGGGTGAAAAGAAAGTGGATTGGTTGCTAGCCCAGCTGCTGCATTGCAGAATGTGAGTCCAGCAACTTCATTATGGCTATTCTCTGACTTACTGCATTCAATCAAGGCCCGATATGACCGTGCCGTTCAAACCAGTGGGAACGACCGTTCACCTCATTGAGGGCTGTATCCTACGAGTGGATCAAGTGGTTAAAGACCTCCTCGAGAGAATCAGCACAAAAGCATCACCGTTTTGAAAGAGGCATTCATTGCATTTGAAGCTAAACTTGTACGATATCCAGAAGGAAGTAGGGAATGAAAACGGGCGCCGCGGCTGGTGGAAGAGGAGGAGTCGAGGTGGGGGAATTGAGTGATTCGATCCATCACCCGGTTCCATTTCGCTGGCCGGCGCGAGACCACGTCAACATACCGCCGCCGTCAGTTGAGACCTGCCAGTTCGTTTTGCTGCGGAGGATACCAGTCGTCGCAGCTGCATGGTGATGTGGCAGCAGCGATGTTTGGTCCAGTGGTCTAACCGCGAAGAGGTGTGATCGTGACGGTTGTGGTGTAGTCCCAGGTCGTTACCTAACCATCCATGGCGGTAGTGGTGGAAAACACGACAACGACGACGATAACCAACGCACCACCTCCACCTCCACCTCCGCGTCCACCCCTCTTCCTACAACCACTAGCAAGTCGCAGAACGCTTCGCCTATCATACCTCCCGCTCAAGTAGTCCGGCCATGAGCAGTAACTTTCGAAAACCGATTCAGTTTTACCCTGGCCTGGCGGCTTTCACAGATGCCATCGAGGCCCTGCCCCAGGAAACCATCCGCCATTTCACCCTGCTTAGAGAGGTGGATGCAAAAGCCTCAGGGCCCGAAGACTTGCTTCGATCTTCCATCAAGCATTCGCTCGGACTCCCGCCACCAGCGGGTATTGCCGATCTTCTCAAGACTACTTCCGTCCTCAATGAAATCCCTGGATCACCATCGCTTAAAACCAGTTTACACCCGCTGGAGCCGCTCGGAAATGAAGCATACCCACACGATAGGCGGTTGCGGCTCCATAACGTTCGTGTCTTAATATCAGACCTTCTCTTGACACTCGACGAAAAGATACACGTTATATCAACGGCTTCCGAGGCTCTGGCTAAACATCTAGCCCGCATCGATGATGCTTATGAGGCTGTCACTCAAGAGGTTGATCCGGTTATACGTGACGGTAATCACACCCACTGGGCCTATGGCAATTCAATCTCGGAAGGGCCACTTAATACACGGGCTGGGGTAAACGAACCCCCACACAGCCAAATCGGCGCATCTTACGGTATTGATATGGATTCTAGTCTTGGGCTCGGATTGAACACCAGGCTCGAAACCAGGAGGGAGGGGGGTTCAAGACGTCATGCTCCATTGCCAGACACTCTTGAATCCAAAGGAAGCAGTCACCAAGGTATCTCAAGCCTTTTGGAATCATCAGCCCATGAGAACTCACCCAATATCCCGTCTGCAAAACGCCGCAAAGGCACTGCCCATAACACACAGTCAAACAAAGCAGTGGTCCCGGAACGTAATATGGGGTCTTCGCGAAGTGGAGGACAGACCGGACCTACAACTGCACATCTAGGGGCAAAAAATCACCCTTCGCAAGCCCTCAATCCTAGCCCGGTGGGTATGAAAACCCCCAGCGTAAGAAAACGGTGTGTTTAGATCCGAATACTCCTTAGATTTTTCTCAATACAGAGCTTTTAATGCTTACAACTCCTCTCTAGAATTTCCGGTCAATCCATTAGTACCGCATCATCCCCCGTCAGCCAGACATTCTTAGATGCCCGGCCCTTCGGGATGCCGCTTCCAACAAGCAACGATAATAATATAGTCCATGGCAGTGAAAGCAGCAAGAAAGACGTTTCCCACAAGAATCCCCGTCCCAAGAATCACCCAGCGAGAGCAGAGCTACTGAAATCACTTATTAAATCGGATGTCGACGTGAAATTAGAAGAAAAACTTTCACCATTTGAGGCGAGATCAACACCGACCCCAAATCCACTACAGGATAAATTAGCAATCGAACGCAGTGAGAAAGCCGTGGAAGTTATAGGCGAAGTAGTCTATGCCAAAGATGTCATCAATGACCTCCGTTCAACAGTAGACTACATGGCGAGATCACCAGTAAAGGAAGAGGGTGTCCAGAATCTAGGGAATCTTTTAACTCAGACGGCTGATAGAGGCGTAAAAAACAATACTACAATAGACAAGCCTCCTAGCCACAGCAGCGCAGCTTCTTTTAATAAAGGGGCTATCAAAGCGACATTCGTCCTGGAACCCTCAAAGGCTTCCCAGCCAATAGCTCGTAAAGCAGTAGGTTCAAAAACGACCAAGGCCAGCAAAGGACATCTTGGGAAAACCCCAGGTGAAGATGAAGCTGGCGGGGACGACGAACGAATTCGAGGCATTGAAGAAGAGGAAGATATTGAGGGAGACCCGGATGAAATGCGATATTGCTATTGCAATCAAGTTTCATATGGCAAAATGGTTGCCTGCGATGGCCCTGGCTGCCAACGAGAATGGTTTCATCTGCCATGCGTGGGGCTCACACTTATGCCCAGTACAAAAGGTTTGAAACCATTCACCAGATTCTTACCTTTTTGTTACACAAACTTACTAGTTTTTGTCTGATTTTTTCTTAGACAAGTGGTATTGTAAAGAGTGTCGAGCTGCTTTACAAAATGCTTCCAAGCCAAACAAAACTGGTCAAATCAGAACATAGGCCTCAACATCGCCGACCCAAACTCCGATTGTTGCTATTTGGACTGCTCTTACGTGGTTATTACCGACCCTTACGCCCCTTTCTGTAAATTATCGCGCCGTCTCAAATCTCATATCCAAGCCCAAAACACTAAAAACAAAGAAAAAAACAAAGAAAAAACCTCAAAACAAGTGGATCAATCCATGACGTATATCTACCTATAACCAATTTTTATCCCAACTTGCCTTCGTCAAGTCTTAGATTTGTTGCTCATCCAATAGATTTTCTAGGACTAGAGGAAGAGGCATGGATAAGTATTTCGTGAAGAGCATTAAGGATTGGGTTGTGGCTCACACTACTGTCACCGGGGCACGGAAGGGGAGAAGATCTCGTAGCAGAACTTTTACATTTTGTTCGGGACAATCTGTCCGACCATCCGTAAGGTGATTCATGCCGTAGCTTAGACCGAATCGTTGACCATCCTGGAGTACAGGCAATGTTCAAATTCTGAGGGAGATAAATGAAGAAATGATCGCTAAAAACAAGGCGCTAAATTCGAATGCTCTAGAGAATGATTGCAATCTATGAAAGAACCAGAGTGCTAATCAATCATCGTTCAATATTTCCGCCGGGTCAACTTCCACGCCCTTGGAGTTTACAACAATTCGCCGGCCACGTTGGTCTTCGGAGACACCATCTCGGGCAGCTCCAAAATCGAGGACCTATATAAAATCGCATGAGATCACTGTCAGAGAGCTTTATTGATTGGATTTGCCATACCTCAATAAAGGTTAGATTCTCCCGCTGGACGGCCGCGACACAGCGACGTTCATTGAATTTGACTTGCCAGACCCCACTCAGATTAGTGAGCAGATCCCGAATGAATCTACCAGTCTTGATGTTCCACATCTTCAAGGTTCCATCTGATCCGGAAATGACCTTGTGTCCATCGTGTTGGAAGCATGTGATTGCACCGGTATGTGCAGACAAAGTATGTCGAAGCTGGCCAGTCTCAGGGTCCCATATTCGAAGGGACGCGTCGGCAGCGGCAGACACAAGATGATCATGCGAAAGATCCAAGAGTCCAACTAAGGACGTATGACCTTCCAGAGTGTATAGCAAAGCGCCGCTATCCAAACTCCAAACCTTTACACAGCTATCCATACTTCCACTTATGCATCGATTACGCTTATGGTCAAGAACTACACTGTATACTTTGGCTGTGTGACCGGCAAGCCTGTGAACACATTCCCCAGTGGAAATCTTCCAAACGCGAACAAAATTATCATAGCTGCCACTGACTAGGGTGTCACCATGCGCAGCGATTGCTCGAACCGAATGACCATGACCTTGTAGGGTTCGAATTAAAAATGGATTCGAAGGTTGGGAGTCTATATCAGCCGTATTCGCAGGTTTATATGGTTTATCAGCTTTTGTCGGAAGCCTCCATATCTTAAGGGTTGAATCTCGAGAGCCCGTAATTATTAAAGGCTGCTTCGGCATGCACACGGTTTTTCCGTCCTTCGTGCTTATGTTCGTTGGCAGAAGTATCTGTAAACAACGGACCGTCGATGTATGCCCATGAAACACCTGAGTACATTCGGCTGATTCAATATCCCACACCCGAACAGTTCTATCGGTAGAACCAGACACTAAGGTAGTATTGTGATACTGCAGAGCCCATACACCACCCTCGTGGCCTTCCAGTTTTGCAAGTAGTGCACCGGTATTCGTATCATAGACATTGATATTGGTATCATCAGACCCTGTCAGAATCCTCTCTGAGTCAAACTGGAGACATGTCACCACAAATCGTTGGTGGCCACGGAATGATATATGACGAGGTTGAACGTCTGGACGAACCCAACTTCTTCGTATGATGTGGTGCCGACGGTATAATGACTTATATAAATGCAGGTTGGTTAGGGAAGGCAGTCCAACCCCTGGGGGCGGGTTGGTTGATGCGGCATGTACCGCGGCGGTGAATCCTTCGTTACTAGAGAGATCGTTAATCAGTTCCTTGAACTCATCTTTACCGAGCGATTCCACGGTCTGTCTCTGTTTCTGCGACTTCTTGACTGACAGCCTGGTAACTTTACGTTTTCTAACTGAGCTTGTAAAAAGAGAGGAGTTAGAGGAAAACGAGCCCTTCGGAAAGTTCATCTGAATATCTTTTTCGCAATCAAGGAATCCTTCTGGGTCTTGGTAACCCCAACCTTCTCTTACGGCGCGTTCAAGCTCCCCATCGGCCAATATATAACCGTCATTTTCGAAAAGTCGTCTCCAAGTCCACTCGTCCGAATCAATCAATACCCTCCATTTCTTTGAAACCCGGGCGGAATTAGCGAGGCTCTTATGGTCAAGAAATTTGATGATGTTGAGCGATAATTCCGTTGGCAATCTAGCTAGAAAATCGCATTTCAAAGCCGGGTTCACAACCCCGGCAACGAATTGCAGCGTATTCTTATCACAGCGTCTCAAAAATTGATACATCAGATAAGATTTTATTGCCGGGGGCATACGATCAAATGTATCGACCATTTGGGGGAGTTGCATTAGACTGGGAACACGGTCAATATTCCCTGGTCCGCGAAGAAGAGGTTGATGATATTCGCATTCAGCTTCTTCCATGCAGTCCTCCCCGTGAGACAGAGCTAATGGTGATCCCGGATCCTCGTCGTGGCCGTCTAGGCGGGAGAAATAGTCGAAGCGCGATTTTCCCAAGCTGAGAGCGGCAGTTACTGGGCTAAGACTAGGAGATGGTAGACTTGGGGGTTCATTGTTAAGTAGTGGAATAGAACTTTCGCTGGGTTCTCGGGTTGGGTGTGCAGGCACATTCGGAGTGTCGATTAAGGGGTGTGTGGAAATATCTCCAAACTGGGAATGGAGAATATTTGACTCTGTGATAAAACCAGTGCTGTCTTGTTCTGTGGGTGTGAATACTAATGGAGGTCTTGCCGCGTACTGAGAAGTTCCGCTACTATCTTCTTTGGTTTCACCATCACCAAAACGACTATAGTCCGAAGCAGAAAGCCAGTTTTGGGACGAGTTCTGCTCAAGAGAGGCGCCTGGGTGGGATCTTAAAGGTCGTGTCATTGGGCCGATGAGAGTACTATTGTCAAGATGAGCAAACGATGGCGTAATCACTGTCTGGTTAGCTTGCGTCCTTTGTTTAGATAATCGCCCCGGTTGCACATCAGCTCTCGCCCTCGATGTGTGCCTCCGTTTTGTTTTCTGAAGCGATAGATATCTTCCTGGCAGTTCAACTGATGATAAAGGAGAAGCAGGCCGTTTTCTAGCTCCCATACTTGTGGAATTGGTATCTGCGACTTCAAGAGAGGAGATGTTACAGGCAGAAGGGGTTTGATAGCGTTGTTCCCCCTTCTCAACAACACGAATGATCCCTTTGCCATCTTTCATACCATTGACCAGATTCTGGAGGTTGATGAGAGTTTGATTTGGGTCGTCGCTTTCACGAAAGTAGGTTGGGTGCCCATCCAGGTCAAAGCAGAAACGTTTCAGGGCTAACGGCGTTGGTGTCGTGGCTAGGGGATAGTCTTTAGCATCACGTTGGCTGAGACTGCGAGGTGGTTTAATGATCAATGGCGGAAAGGAGGTAGTGGTGGTAGTTGTGGTGGTCACGATGGTAGTCCGGGTTGTCGGAACAAAAGAAAGTTGACCGATAGTGTCGGGGTTCTCCACCCCGGTCATAGGATGATTTTGCATCTCCTCGATCTTCCCGCTGTTGATGGCGAGGGCTTCGATTGTTCACCTGCTGTAGAATGGTCCTATCTCTCCTGTATTGAAGACTGGCGAGGGTTGATTGCGGACTTGGAGGATAAAAAGATACGCCAACGTCTCGGGAAGAATGTAAGCTCTGCTTTGCTTGGAACGTGGATGTAGGTTGGCCCCGAAACAAAAGGGGATCGTGGGTTAATCTACAACTAAATGTATGATTTCCTTGTCCTTTGCTCGCTGTTCTTTATTTCATTGCCTCATTATACTTTCTCCCACCTGACATCAATGCTCCCGTAGTACCTTTGAAAATCTGAACACTGAGCGTAGTTTCAGGATCTTAGGATGCAGCCAGAGAACACGGAGGTAGATGACCAAGGGGCTCTTCGAACGGCCAGATGCGAGCTGAGCGTGAAGGAATAGCGGATGAGATGTCGTCCGTATTAATCGGTCGACGTGGAAGAAAAGAGCGGGATCTTCAGCAGTATACCCGGTAGTGCTATTGAGCACTCGAGAACAAAATAACAAGCAAAAGGTCCTTTGACGGGATTTGAAGGTGAAAGGTGAGAACAGAGAGGAGAGTAGATGGTGGATGGATGGATGGATGGTGAGGTGGCTGCTCTTCGACGGATGGGGATGTTTCTCCGAACAACAACAACTCAGCGCACGCTTTTTTGCAAATGTTTGCTTCGCAGGCTAAACCGCAACGCAAAGCCTTTGGGCAAGACAGGCGCCGAGTTTCTAGGCCACAACATAAAGTACGTTTTATTCCCACAACAACTAGACCACCTGGGACCTACGAAATGACCTATAGATCTCACAGTGATGATGTGCCCTCTTATGCCCTACACATATTCATATGTTTCACCACCGTTTTTTTTTTGTGGCTCTTTCTTAAACATTCTAGCGAACGTAGCTAATGATAGGAATGATATTCTAAATGATATATATGACTGAGCAGGCACTTCAAGACAAGTATCTACGCTCTAGCTCGGACTCGTTGGTAACACTAACAGCCATCTTGCTCATATATCCGCGTAGCGGTGCTGGCATAAGACTATAGCCGATTTGAAAGGTACATGTGAGCTTCAACGGTTCTAGAAATATACACTTGGATATTTCGATTTTCTAAACACGAATTCGGTCTCTACCTAGCCTATTACACCCCTCCACCTCCCTCGACCCATTATGGGCTCTCTTTGGAGAATTAGCAGATCCAAGGAATTCGATAAATCAAAATTGCACCAAGATGATACAGATCACCTCTGAACCACCCAACTTTGAATATATTGGGTCATGGTATCGAAATCATAGCTAATTCCTCAGATTCCACGACACTCGATGTGACATATCCATTTACCATCCACTTACCAAGAAGCATTTGATTATGCAATTGGATCTCACCTCGATCCTACCGACTCCCTCCATATTCGAAACCTATGCTATGCCAAGAATAACCTCCAGGGTTTGGCGGGTAGCAGACAGCGATAGTTCGTGTTCTAGACCGCGCGATTGCAGAAGCGCATTGAGACTACAAGATATCAGAACGACAATATCCATCCTACCAAACGCTGCTTCGCCACCTTTCGATTTGGTCCGCCAAGAGCGCCTGTTGGTGTTGCAAATACTCTGCATTTACCGGCGCGTAAGGAAAAGGCACACCGAACTCATGATCTCTAGGCTTATTCAGACTCCCGTAGTCATATTGATGGAGAGGCACTGGGTTTCTTTGATGCATATTTTGCCGGTTTGACGGCGAATTCCCGATGAAACTAACATGCATTTGCTGTTGTGCTTGGTAGCCAAAAGGGAGGTCGGAATTAAGGAGTCCTCTTGCCAGATTCTCCTGTGATACAACATGCGAATTTTTGGAGGGATTTGAGTGCAAGACTGCTGACATTGAATTTATAGGAACCAATGCGGTGTTTTCGCGGTCGTCCCAATCCGTGGGGTTTCCGTCACCATCGGTATCGCGCTGCCTTTGGGCTGCCTGAAGACGACTGCGACGTTGTCCGAGTGTTTCTTTATCGTCAGTCGCCTCGAGCAATGGTAGATCTTGAGAATCCTTGCCTAGATATTTTAGCCTTTCTTGCCGTTTGCGAAGTGGTTCATTATCCTCAGCCTCCCGCATGGCTAGAAGTCCGGGAGTCCTTAGAACCTCACTTGGCCGTGACGAGAGCTTCCCTGCATAAAGCAGACCAAGGGGTACATCGTCCTCTTCTTCCTCAACCGCATTTTTATCAGGCTGCCACGCCAAATTAACGGGGCCTCTTTTCCTCGCCCTCTGTTTCACTTCCGCGATTGCATCTCGCTCAAGCAACGTTGGCATCTGCCGCGTATCCCCACTAGCTTTTGATTTATTAGTTCTTGCGCGTTGTTGGGTCTTCCGAGATTCTAACTCTGCAAGTAGCGTAGCGGGGACGAAGGGGGTAGCATCTTCACCAGAATCACTATGAATGGAATGTGGATAACGTGATTCTCGAGGGCTATCGGATTCCTCCCCTGGTATCACCTCAAGGTCCTCTGAAGGCGAGCCCGCAATCACTCCTTCAGGCTGGTTTTCGAGATGCGAGTGGATGTTGCCGCCGCCATTGCGACTGCTGGTAGCAAGTGCAGAGTTACGGGAATGTGTTCCGGGATAAAAATCAGAATCCTCAATTTTGATACCAGACACCGAAAATTTGGAAACCGAGCGGGCGTGGTCTAGAGGGCCCAGTTGCTTGTTGCCAGTGACAGAGTGACTGACCACGGATAATACAGGCGACACTACAGTAGCATCCAGTATATTGTCGAACAATGACGATGCTTCGGCTTGTGAATGTGACGCTTTGAGCGCTAAAGACCGCCTGAAAGAGGTTAGGGATTCTCTTCGAGCTCGAATTTCCTCTAGACCAGTCTGGGCTTGGTTCTGTAAGTGAGCGTTGGATAACTTCGGGGGCAAGTTGAGCATGACGGGGACAGGAGCTGGATAGTAAACCAAATCTCCGCCAGGAGGATTGGATAGACGCTGATCCCTGGTTGGAATTGAACCTCGTCTTCTGCTACTCATATCGGTGGTAGGTGGTGGTGCATCGGCCATTTGAGCGGACCTCGCAAAGTGAACCCCATCGAAGTCATCGAAGGGGTCGTTTTCGGCGGCAGCTGGGCGATCTAGATGAGGTTCGGCAGTCGTCGAAACTTCAGCAGCCATTGCGAGAATGCGATCTAATCGGGGTGGCGTCTGCTGAAATAAGGACCAACTTGGTACTTCTTAAGGCTCTCAACATGAGTAAAATCTCTAAGAGTTGGGGGAGGTGAAAGGAGGTTTACGATTGTGAGATGGGTTTTGTGGTTGTACTTAGTGGCGCTGTTTTGTTTCCCTTTCTCTCCGCCACCTCATGCACAAACATACTCCTCGGCCTCGTTTCCACCGATATGGAAGTTTCGACTGTCGCCCTGATAACCGGTGCCAATAGGTTAGTAAGCCTCCAGGAACGAGCGGATAAGATAGTAAACGTGGGACCCAATTCACTGAAATGCGAGCAAATGACTGGTTAGTGGACTGGGCTATGCGATCGCTTGCCGCGTTGCTGTAGAGTTCTTTGACATAGACCTCAACCGTAACCAGAAGCTGACGCTTTGTCTCGCGACGAGAAGCCCCGCGAAGGCACGCGCTGCCATCGCTGACCTCACCGAATTCTTCAAAATCCGACTACCAGAGAAGTCCCGAAAACTCATCCAGCTGGATCATGTCGTTGTAGACCTGTCCTCTGTGGTATCTGTGGCACTAGCAGCCGCCGAATTGCGCAACAGATATTGCCGTATCCATTATGTTTTCTGTAACGCGGCTGCCGTACCCTTTGTTCGCATGGACTGGCTGGGAGCGGCTAAGCAGTTCGCGACGGGGCTTGTGGACGCAATGACGAATCCGCGATATAAAGTCCAGGGTGTTGGGTGGCTAACTAGCAATCACCAAACATCGCCATCTGCTCCTGCTTTGGATGGCCGAGCGACGCAACCTGCCGAACTTGGATTCACTTTTGCTGCAAATGTCTTCGGGCATTATTATTTGATCCACGAGATAATGCAAGCTCTTCGCGCCCCTGCACTGGCTAAGGCTTCTCGTGTAATATGGATTGGTTCTATTGAAAGTGACACCCTCACTTTTGATATCAGGGATATCCAAGGCATACAATCCACTAAACCATACGAAAGCTCTAAAACTTTAACGGATATTCTTGTTTTAGGTTCCTATTTCCCCGAAGCAAGAGAATATTTTCAATCCTACACAACCACCACTGGGAGTGATTCAACCAACCTGGCTCCGACGGAGGCAATACCGCCCCGCTTCCTCGTTGCGCATCCGGGTATAATATCAACGACGATTGTTGCGATTCCTTGGTGGCAATCTTATGGGAAAGTTATTGGATTCTGGCTGTGTAAGTTCCTCGGTTCGCCCTGGCACTGCATTGATCCATTTATCGGAGCCAATGCCCCCGTGTGGCTTGCCCTTTCCCCCGATATAGAACGAGTGAAAGATCAAAAATGGGGATCCGCTTGTGGCTGGAGAACGGGCGAATTTGTTCTTGAGACACAAATAAATTGTGATCTCGTAGCCTATTCCGGGGCTCTGTGGCGTGAGATGGAGCGCCTACGTACCCTTTGGAAGTGTTATGTAGACGTGTGATATCAAGTATAGAAATAGTCAGAAAAGTCGGGATCACCGTGCCTTGTTTATGTAAAGGATCAAACATGATGGTCAAACGAATATTCCGATCGATAGGTGGCTAAAGCTAGGGTCCAATCGAACTATCTCTCCTCCTTCAGCGACACCGTAATTGAGGGGTAACTTTGGTTAAGGCTTTCAACTAAAACACAGGCTTTGCAAATCTGCTGCGACGACATATAACCACAATTTTGGCAGTAACCAATCGATTGTACGGGCAATCCGTCCTAGTTTTCAAGCATTCAATTAATGGTTCTATCATTCTAGAAATCATGTATGGAAACTGAAGAGTGCTTATCTCGCAACCCGAATATAGTAGGGATAGTGAAGCGATAGCGCGCCTTGGTCTTACATGAAGATGGCTAATTTTCAAGCCCTTGTGGGTTGGGAGTGGTGTCCTTACATTCTGCCGCAGACTACTCTGGAGTTCCGATGATTTGCGGGTTTGAATTTTTGAAGATAAACTTGCGAGAGCACGCTCTTCCTTTGACACAATAGCTCCTCGACACGTCTGTCCGGCTTCGCGCGTGTTACAAGAAGGATTGTGCACAAGCTGTTCTCCACTGCGAACAATGTCTAAAACTGAACTAGGGCGAAGCTTCTCGAGGTCTTTTAGAAGTGCACGAGCACTTCCCCGAAATGCCTCTGGTGAATATACACATTCAGTCGAAAAGTAATCTAAACCTTGATAGTGAGCGTACAGTACTATCTCTTTCTCGTAAGCGTACTTGAGGGGTTTACTGCGCTTCATGGTCGAGCCTGGAGAAGCTGTCACAATTTCTGCACATCGCCCAAGACGTGGAAGGTCCCCACGTAGTACTACAGTTGCAGAACGAAAATGTTAGTCAAAATTCTCCGTGAATCGATGTGAAAATGCGGCCTGTCTGACAGTTCATGAGTACGGTTTCGGCGACATCATCAGCGTTGTGTCCAGTAAGGATATGGGAAATGTCAAGCTGCTTTGCTCCTCTATCCAAAGCCTGCCGGCGGAAGACGCCGCAGTAGGTACAATTCCCCCTTTTGCCAATCTTCTCCACCACTTGATCCATGGTCCATCCATAGAGCGCTTCGTATCCCAGAATACATAATTTCATACCGTATTGGACCGCATTTCGTTTGACAGTTTCCAGGCTATCGTCTCGATAGCCGTGGATTCCTTCATCAATCGAGAGGAGGACGAATTCTACGCCATAGCCGTGTCGTTCATCGAGTGCTTTTAAAACGGCAGCTAGAACGGTGGAATCTTTCCCTCCAGATGCGCCGATAGCTACCCGCTCACCCTTCCGAAAAATCCCATTCTCGATGATGGTAGTGTGGATTTCTGATTCGAAGGCGTTGATAAAGCAGGACTTGCAGATTTTTTGCCCATTCTTTGGTCGGATAACTTTAGCAGGACTGCCATGGCATAGCGCGCAAACATGCATCATGTAAGGATTTCCAGGGTGTTGATGAGGAGACGGCCTGGTTTTTCAATACTTTAGCAGATGATGATATAGACGAGTTGAGCAGCGATGATAATACTTCGGCAGGGTTGCCAAGCAGCAAATCTGTCGCGCCAAGGTACATAACAAACGACGAATTGACAGAACTCAGCTCTCAGAACTCAGCACTCGGCACTCATGGCATCTAGACAAGTTCGTGCACTCTACCGGTGCTTCCTCCGAGAACTGCCCCCCATCATTCCCAGGGGTTCCAACAGCCTGGGTGGAGGAAAAACGGTTGTTCCTCGGACAAATCGATTACCACTTCACAAGGACCTACGTCGCTACTTCCATAGCATCATCGGCACCGACGAACTCAAATTTGCCCCGGAACACGAGGGTTCCGAGCGAACAGGTAATTCGAGACATGCCACGGCTCTTCGCACCCAACAAACTATTAGGTATCTTCAAGCGCAACGGTCTTATATCGAGCTTCTAGAACGATATCACGTTGGAATGTCCGAAGATAGCCAGGAGAGAGTCCGACAGTCGGCTCGGTCAGTTTCGCATGTTCTCCCTCTAACCAAAGGATTCGAAGTCACTGACGCCTACACCACCCACAGGCGTGTCGGACTTGAGATTACCGAGCCTGGTCACGAGTGCTGACCCTAGAATATTGCAAGTTAAAAGCAGAAGCAGAAAATTAAAGCATAAGCTTCCCATCTGCCTCCCGAACCAGATCCTGCCTACACCAAGAGAATGACCTTACATTTTTTTGCTACGATCAAAGATTATCTTATTCATTCAATGTTACTATATACATGCAACACGATTCATATGACGACTGTAAATCCATCTAGTCTGAATTTCACTCTTCGGGTCTCTTTCGATCATTAAATTTCCAGCTATTCTCCTTACCCAGACCCTAACAGGAAAAAACCATTATATTCACGAACGATGTGTCGTTAGCCTCTCCAATGAACCTCTTTCCCCTCCCAGAAAACGAGATAAGATTCTAAGCCTCGCTCGCTTGCTCGGTTTGCTGGGTACGTCAGACAATCTAGGGCTCTCACCTACGCCTTCGACGAGATAGTGCACTTGAGCTAACATCGAAGGTGAAGGGAGGGTTGGAGAGCTCTCATTTGAATACAATGATGAAGCCGTCCCACTTCGAGAAAGCTCGGGGATCTGGGTCGAAGAGGGTGTTTGTGGTAAAATTCGCTCGACGGAAATAATAGATTTGCGGTGGCTTGATTGCGACCTTGACGATGATCTCGACCTTGACCTGGAACGATCATGACTAAGACGGCGGTCCGTGTAAGTAGGCACGATCTGTGAACGCAACACAGACCTTCTCGAATAGGAATTGACGTTATCGGTAGATATTTGTCTGCTTGTCGCGGTTGCAGTATAGCAATACGATTCTGTAAAACAATCTGTAACGAAATCTTGAGGCTGTCTGTTGTCGGTTGCATATGTGCCATAGTTCCCAGCGTCTCCCTTGGGTTCCTCTCCTCGTTCTTCCGCTACCCGGAGTAAGTGTCGAATAGGTGCAAGAAAGGGTTCGAGATGCTCATATATATCGTCTACAGAGATATTAAGGTCCCAATCTAACAGGAAGAGAAGTTGCTTTTCCATCAAATTGACCTCAGTTAAGGAAAATCCGAAGCCATCAAACCCCTTGACCGATGTATACCGAGCCCAGTGTTTATTTTTCGGAGAAGAATCATTAAGATTCTTAGCAGAAAGAATGAGTGACGCAAGGAAGATGCGATGAACTGTGCACCTCATTCCTTTAGCCACAGGCGGCAGTCGCTTTTGCAAACGGGCTAAATATACAAGCGTTGTCATTAAGGTGGATACTTGTACGTGAGATCTTTGAACAATTGAGGCAATGAATATTTCTAATTCGGGAAGAGGACGCTCAAGAGAGTTGATAGGTCCTGGCGGGGGCGTGTGTGTATCTTCTGCAGAGGGTTCACAGCGTATAACTTCCGTAGCCTTTCCGGCAAGATAGGATATCATTTCCCGAGATACGGGTAATTGGATGAATTCTGCCAGTGCGCTTTCGTTCGACATGTTGATGATTTGAGTTATGGTTGTTTTGCCCTTGTTTGCGTCAAGTGCTAGAGTATTATTCGTTTCAGACTAATGTTGTGCTGAAAGGTCAAGATATGCGTGAAGATGCTGACCAACCGGTGGTAACAGCTTAAATGAAATCCCGAAACCGCTGTTCTTCGACCAGGAAGAATATTAAAAAAAAATTATTGATATAATGTCTATGCGAGTAAAATGCGAATGAGGTCCTTTCTGAAGGTATGTAAATACACCGATGCCTGCGGTTGCGTCCTGATGGTTGCTCCAAAACGTTGAACTGAGAGGAGCAACAGAGAAAAATTTTGATGTAGAAATATATGTGTATATATCAATAGAAAATATTATCTGTCAGAGTGGTGGAATTAATTAAAGAGGGGGTAGGGGAAGAATTGAAAAAAGAACGGAAGGGCATGAAATCAGCGGGAGACGTGTCATCCTAAGAATCAAACGTTGATAATGAGCGGGCGACGCAGGTCTCTTATGCGCGACGGAGCCAACAGTGCCAGTTGTTCGGAATTCAGTCGTGTTGGCAGCCATGCCCAAGCCAAAGGAAAGAAGGCGGGTGGAAGGGTAGTGCATGCAGACAAAACCCAACCCATGCCAGTTCATCTACATATCATGAAGGCGGCAAGTGGAAATCATGCGTCCTGCGTGATAGTATTGGTCTCCGCGACGTTATTGTGAAATGGATTACAGCGCTTTGGTTGGTACAGTTGCGAAATTACCTGGGGGGAAGTCAAGAGGGATTGGGTGGAACTAGTTCGTGGTTGTACTTTTCTGGAGGTTGATTGGCTGCAAACCTTGCTTGTGAGAAGGCTTGAGGACATAACCGCCAAGGCCCTAAACCTAGACTGACATTTCACCCGAGCCAATCACTGATCATTGGTTCCAGCTCGCGCTCAACAATCGTTGATATGGGGATCTGGCGCCAAACCTAGCAAGCGCTCATCAGAAGAGTGTGGGCAGAAGAATATTCTAATATTAGAAGGCGTTTCTCCATACAACAGGTTTGGTGGACTGTCATTTGACGATTTAGCTTATCATTATTTTGGGTGCTGACTAAATTTCGATTCCACGTCACTTCAATAGAATGGGGTAGCAAATCCTCCTTTCTCAAAAGGTAGCACCAAACCTTAGACAAAATCATTAGTGACCAAGAAAACGAAGGGTATCACGAAGTGTAGAGGACTAGAATAATAGAGCTCACCCGAAAGTCCTTTTTATACTGTTTATATAGTATTCCCGAAAGTTCTGCCGTGTCGCTTCTTCTTGTCCAATGGGGACACCTTCCCATCCTAGCCTCAGGGTTGTTGTATCAAGACCTTGATCAAAGACAATAGTCATCATAGAGTAGTGATCTATTTGGTGTTAAGATGAAACTCAACGAATAAAAGTCTTAAGTATCAGGGATCGACGTACTTTGAGGCCAACTGGAGAGCCGCCACTTTTGTATTATCTTCTGATCTGGATCAAGCGCCATGAATTCTCCTTCCACATTCCCGCCAAAGAGTTTGAATTTCCCCCCAATAGAAGGATCGAAATACTCTGGAGTACACCGGGTAAACGCCGTGACCCGTGGTGTCTCTGTCAGCGTTTTGTAAAGCTCATCTGCACTAGTTTGAAATTCGAATGTTTCTTTGATATCGGTAGTATTAACAAGAGATGATCCGTTCTTTTCGCGTGTCAATTCAACTATATTCCTCGAAGCCACGCGCGATCCTTCAGGAGCCTGATGCTCCACGGAGCCTCCTGAGTTGGCTGCTACATGTGATGAACGATATTTCGGGTCATTCTCTTCAGTATGCTGTATGTCTTTTCCGTGATGTTCTATGAGAGCAGTTCCAAACTCGATGAGCTTTGCGCGTATCTGAGGAGTGAGGTCCGAGCGGGCAAGATCTCGAATAGATTGCTTTTCATTCGTATCAGAGTAGTTGGATATTTCAAACTTAGGCATTTAGTAAGTGGTTGTACGAGATTCAGATATGGCTCTAGTGCCTTCTGGAAGGGAACCCACAACATATTCATTGACGTCTGTGTCATGGGCTACTTCGGGAATGGTGATAGTTCCTGAGACTTCCTCTCCCGTAGCTGTTTGGCCTATTTTGCTCCCAAGTTAGCATTGGTTTAGCAGCCTAAACTACGATTTGATGGTCATACCGCTATACTCAAGCTGGAGCTTAACATCGAAGAGCGTGATGACCTTGCCTTTGCGCTGACTGACATCAACGTCACCATCCATGCTGAGGACTTTGTCGATGTTAACGGACGCTCCTGTTTCGTCCTGAGCATGGACACCAATGAGGTTGTCCTCAAAATACTCTTTCGCCCAACCGGACGCATCTTTATTGACCCAGTGCCCTTGGAAATAAGAAGTCAAGCAGAGCGGCAAATGTTAGCCTTGCCCGATGACCAGCAATTGATACCATCAACGATGTGCTAAACACAGGGGGTTGGGGAGGCCAAGCCATACAGTTGTTTGGGTTATGAAGGACCATTGTTCGTTGGTTGAAGAAAGGAGGGCGAGGTTGTTGGTAGATTCAATTGACGATAGGTTTGATGAGATAAATTGAATGATGCATCTGGAGCTACCATTCCTTAGGGATGAAGCGTCGCGAAGTTTTAACCTGCTGGACAAACAGTCGTGTTGGGCCCTGGTGAACGTCTTAACAACGAAACAACCCTTGGTCAAGCATAAGGTGAGGTAAAGGATAATCAAATTTCAAAACTTCGCCTCATACTACTTCAATGCTTCTGTAGTCCCATGCTTGAAATCAACAGGAATGCACAGTTGCAAGATGCAGAATGCAAGATGCAGGATGCGACCCGTCTAGTTCCCTCGCCTCACCCCTTAATCGCGCAAGCTAAACCTCAGGATACCATCTAGATACTGCGGACATTCCGACCACGCTAGATACCATCGCGCCCATTCGAGTTCACGATTACCTATATCAAGCGCCTCCGAGCTAGAGTCAGGATGGCTGCACGAGAGAGTTCAGCTGTGGCACTAAACGTCGATGATGATATCGCACTCCACCTATTGATCGAAACCGCTATATTCGATTCAAGCGGCTATGAAGTTTTATCACATGAGGAGGTTGATCAGCTCAAGCGTGAACAAACCAATCTCAATGGTCATATTGAAGCCCTTAAACGGAAGCTGCTCCTCGAAACTAAAGTTCGGGATGCTGCCCAGTCGCTCTCCCGGCTTCAGTCACCTAAACGTGCTGATAATGTGGCTGGCTCCCCAATCAGCTTTGGACGAAAGGGTTCAAATAACACTGTCCATGTACCGGCAGGATTAGCGACTGCTGAACTTAGTGCATCGATAGCAAAATGCAACGACATCGATAACAACATTCGCATCCTGGAATCTGATATGTGGCAGCTTCAGAGACGCCTTCTTTGCCATACTTCACGGGTACTTGCTGTGGCATACCACGCCCACAGCACTCGGAGTCAAAGGGCTAGTAGCACCAGCACCAGCACCAGCACCAGCACCACGCTCCCGCCCCTCCAAGCTGTGACCAAGAAAATTTCGAAGCATCAACATGTCAAATCATCTACTCAAGACGATTTTGACGACCGGAGTTTGTACCAACCAGCGAATGGGACCAATGGGCGGCGTGCCTCAACGTTGGGATCCGAGAATAAACATGAGCCGAAAGTTATCACCGGCTCTACCTATAATGGCATTGAGGGTACCACGACCACGCCATGTTTCCCACCAAACTACAATAAGCCGGATATCATAGCGTTAGCTTCCAATGACCAGGGACTGTTCCTTCTAGAACAGAAACTCAAGGATCTGAATAAAAAGCTACAGGCTATCCTCATCGATATAGGGCAAGGGGCCCCTCAACCTCTACAGACCAAATCACCAAATAAACACCACGAGGAGCGCCGTGTGGATCCATCAAACCCCGGTGAGCTTCATATGATAGGCATCTTCAACCATGAAATCACTCTTTTGGAAAAAGGTTTGATGCAAATTCAAGCATCTGCCTTTGACGCATTCACCCAAAATGCTGTGCCGCACACCGCCACTAGCCCCCCAGGAATTCAACAGAGTCTGGTTTCTCAGATCTGGGAAATTTTAGAAACTTACGAGCTCAAGCTGCGAGAACAGCATAGTAATTACAACCATGAGAGTAAATTGAATTCCTCTCCCATAGATAAGGGCCAACCAGATAAACATTTCGGGACAGAGTCAGAACATTCGGATGCAGACAACAGTGATGAGGAAAGTTTTCAGAACAAAAGCCCACAGGGTAAAGGAATTGCTCCGTCAATTCACCACGCGCACGCCAAACAACTTTGCAAGAAGATCAAGCATTTGACCAAGCGATCCTTGCGTCTCGCGCGTGTGAATGGGGATCTGCGAGAGCAGGTGCATCAAATGCTGATACAGAAACGGTCGGAGACCCAAAAAAACGAGGAAGCGAAAGCGAGTCGCGAACAGCAGATTATCGGTTTAACAAGTTCCCTTTCGAACACTCTTAACGAGCTTTCGCAGGTCTCATCCAAGCATGATATCAATACCCTCCATCTAAAACAAGAGGTAATCAGATTGCAGGCAGAGCTAGATGCAAAGGGTGATGCATATCACCAACAAATAGAAGAGCTCAAAAGTCGCCTTGGCGCTCAAGAAGCTGAATTTGAAAATCGCTTCGGTGCTGCTGATGAAACCGCCTCTGACAAAGAACGCCAACTTCAAGAAAAGATACTTGCTACGGAAGAAGAATTAAGTCAAGTCAGTCATGCCCTCAAAGATAGCTTACAGAGCCTCCAAGCTATGGAGAAGAAATATGAGGAACAAAAGGACCATATTGGGTTATTACGTGATGAAATAGAGGAGACGAGAAGAGCAATTTCAAATAGCGAAAGCGAGAAGGCTCTTGATGAAAAAGCTTTCGAGAACCTTTCTCGGCAAGTCCAGGATCGTGACCAACGCATAAAGGAGATGGAACAGGAAGACCGGCGTAAGGAAAACCAGATATCGGCCTATAAGTCTAGCTCCGAAAAGTTTATGTCTCAGCTCGAAAGCAAGGAAAGAGCCGAATTGGTGACCAAGTCAAAGATCTCCAGCCTTGATATGGAGATCCAACGGCTACTACAGGAAGTCAAGGAACTTAATACCAAGTTGACGGATGCGGATGCATCTTCACAGCAAAAGTTAGAGGAAGCTAAAAGAGAGGCCGCCAGTGCCCTCCAAGCTGAAAAAGGGAAGACACAATCCGCCATGGATACAAGCCTTCTCCTCGAGCTTGAGAGTCTATCCAAACAAAACGAAGACCTTCTAAAAGCCAATGTTTCACTCCAAGCAAAGCTCTCCGAAGCGGAAGATCCTGCGGGTAGCAGTGGCGAGGCGGAGTACCACGGCTCGAGGGAAGACTGCGAAAAGCTGCAAAGGGAACTGAACGACATGCTCTTAGACTATGAGAAGCTCATGAAAGCGTCTGTTGAGTTTGAGGCGGAACGAATACGCTTGGAGGCACATGTAGATGCCTTGCAAGATAAGATCGAACAATTAGAAGTCAGCTTAGCCGACGAAAGGATTCGACTCTTAGGAAACGGCAGTCCCGTTAAAACAACCTCGCAAAACAGTGGGACACCAGTTCCCACTCCATCCACGGGTGAGGCAATGACGATGTCTGTCCTGCGCGCAGAGTTCAAAAAAATGATGAGAGACATGAGGAACGAGCACAACAAAGCCTTGCGGGTAAGTGATACCAGATGAAATATTCCTGCCTTCGGCTATAGATTAATGACACGGTTCTACCTCGTAACGATAGGGGGAGCAAGAGGCGAGGCGGAGAATCGAAACGGAATTGCGACAGTATCGGAAAGATTCTAACCAGGTGCACAAGCTATCTTCGCTTTAGAAAATTGTCTTGCTTATCATGTAACATTCAAATAATTCCATTTAATTTAATCCACGCCGAAGAGGCAAAACGCAGCTTGCAATGGAAGCCTGTCTCTATAGATCTCGTTGCTGCGCGGCTGCAACATAAAGCTGTCTGAAGCCCAGCCAAGAACAGGTCTCTCCGCAACAACAAACAAACCCCTCTTATTCATGAACAACCACCACCACCACCACAATTTAGCTGGTAACTCGCATCGAACCCAAACCTTCAGCCCATGCAAAGCATCCTTCAACCACGGCGCGACCCCGTGCTCCAAGCCCCCACCGCTCCCTACAGAGCGCCTATCCGCATCTGCCGCCGAACCAAACCAAATAATTTCAGGGTGGGTACTGTACTCCTGACGTGTATGAATCTTCGTCAATGGCCTATCGAATGGAGCCTTTTGAACTCCTGGCCGATGAAAACGTTTAGCGAATGATCTTACAGCACCGGAAATACTGACTTTGAGGATTCACAAAGAATAACACAGGGCTCGGCATCGCGATTTCGCCATGTCTGGCTCTGCCTTGATTGATCGTCAAAGAGATGAATTGTATGTATCTCCCAGATATGTTGCTCTTCTTTGGGCTACCTGGCAATCACTATCCGATACCCTCTTCGTTACCCGACGCCTCATCAGTCCAAAGTTAATTTAATGATACATACGCGTAGGAACAAGAGTATCGCTGCTTACCTTCAGCAGTCGGGTTATATTAAATCAGTGCATTCATTCAGGAATGAAGTCGATGGAGGTAACCAGCTCTTGTCGGACGATACCTGCAAAAAGTATGAGGGCCTTCTGGAAAAAAAGTGGACGAGCGTTGTCAGGTTACAAAAAAAAGTAAATCTCCCAGATTTTGCTCCAAGTGGTTACTGTGATCTTTGAGATCACATCTTTTAGCGGTCATGCTGTGCATAATTTGAGGACTTGAAAGAGAGGAATGAATCAGTGTGAAAGACGCCGTTTGGTTGCTGACTCTTGTGATCGAGTTGCTGAAACATTAGTTGATGGCTTTATAGATCATGGATCTCGAATCCCGCATCCAAACTTTGCAAACGGAGTTAGACCTATCTGCGACGACTTCATACTCCCAAAAGAAGGTGGATCCGAAATCTTGGTTGCCACGGGCTCCGCGTCACACTTTGACAGGTCATCGTGACCCAATAAACGCTATCGCTTTCCATCCAATATTCTCGGTCATCGCATCCGCGGCAGAGGATGCAACTATAAAAATTTGGGATTGGGAACATGGTGAACTCGAACAAACTTTGAAAGGACATACAAAGGCGGTATTAGATCTCGACTATGGCGGCCCAAAGACAGGGGTTCTACTAGCATCCTGCTCCCATGATCTCACAATCAAGCTATGGGATCCCGGAAATGAACACAACTGCATCCGTACTATGAAAGGCCATGATCACTCCGTCAGTTCGGTTCGCTTTATTCCAAGTGGTTCAGGCGCAGACTTCCTAGTAAGTGCAAGCCGAGACAAGACACTAAAGATTTGGGACGTCTCGACTGGCTACGCAGTGAAAACAATTCAAGGTCACGCGGACTGGGTAAGGTGTGTAGAGCCGACGCTTGACGGCAAATGGATGGCTAGTGCTGGTAATGATCAGGTAGGCACTCAACCCATTCTCCATCTCATACCGATTGTTGACCTTATTGCAGACCGCCCGCATCTGGGATACATCCACAAATGAGCACAAGACATCATTGATCGGCCATACACATACAATTGAGTGTATTGCATTTGCACCGATTTCAGCGTATGCAAACTTAGCGGATTTAGCTGGTGTCAAACGGATCCCACCTTCAAATTCTTTCAGTGAGTATTTGGCGACTGGTTCCAGAGATAAAACGATCAACCTGTGGGACTCTAGGGGCAACCTGATCAAGACCCTTATTGGTCATGATAATTGGGTGAGAGGTATTGCCTTCCATCCTGGTGGCACGTACCTTCTAAGTTGCTCTGATGACAAAGCAATACGATGCTGGGATCTTTCTCAAAATGGAAGATGCGTGAAATCGATTGAGCTTGCGCATGGGCATTTCATAAATTGTATAAAATGGGCGCCAACTCAAGTTCGTGGAAGCACAGAGGGGGGGGCTACGAATGGGGCAGCTGCTGGGATTGAGATACATCGTCAAAATGGAACACCATCTAAAGCCCCGGCCGAAATCTTCGATCTATCAAACATTCGCTGTGTAGTCGCAACTGGGAGTGTTGACCTAACTGTTAAGATATGGGCCGTATAGTATGATGCAATAATGACAAGAATATGTTTCAAGTACCCTTTGTGATATTTGTTTATTGTAGGGACCAACTTAGCAGCGAAGCGTTCTAGGTTTTTTTTTTTTTTTCCAAGAGAAACAAAATCCCACTTCTGAATCTGCACAGCTAATAACGTCATGTTTACGCAAAGTAGCTTTTCCACAAAACCCCCTCTAGATCTTCAAGCTGATCAGACGAGAATGCCTGCTCAATGGGTAAGTAGGAGACTTGGTGCTAGCTCTCACAAGTGGACATACCTTGACGTCTATATGCCATGTATCCTGCCGAGTTTTCTTAAAATCGCTTAGGCAAGCTTTCACACTCTCGCCAACCATTCCAGGGTCAGAGGCTGCCCTCAATGCAAGGATAGTAAGAACTTCAGGCAACCACGGTGGAGGCGGCGAAACATATGGAAAAGCCTGTACCAATGAATTCAATCCTAGAACAGCCGCATGGCGATTGATGGTCAACTTTTGTTGTGGACTCCCAGGGCGCAAATGAGAACCCCGTGGTAATGGGTTGTTGAGGAGTAAAGTAACAAATCTCTTTTTAAGCAGAGGTACAACTCGGTCCCGAAAAGGTACAGGAGAGCACCTAATCATTCCAGATAGCGTAGTTGCAGCTCCAATGCGAACTTCGAGTTGAGGGTCACCCAGCATGTTTGAGACGCAGCTAAACAGGGTCCGCCGCTGCTCAGGTGATATCAAAAATAATCGGCGAAAGTAGACCACCCCGATATTTAGGAGAACCCTCAAACGTTGATGCCACGAGCGAGCATTCGAGCCTGTTTGTATTAGACTCTCGATGAAGGTGTCTTTCTGTCCGATGTGGTACGGAATATCAGGTAGGTGCCTGAATACATTGTAGGCTAGGGACATTAGCTCTGGATCCTCTCTCACATCTATCATGTGTAATATTTCGTTGACCAAGACCTGGGAGAACAAGGGTGCGAGCTGAGTGCATTCGTGAGACGAGAGTGTGCTATCTAACCAAAGTAAAACAGTTTTACTCGCAGATGTGTAAGAAGAATTACTTTGTTGTTCTGGCCCTTCAGCTCCCCTCCATGCGGCAAGCTGTTTCAAGATACTGTCGAGGGTCTGGGATATTTCGCTTTCCGATTGATATGGCGGCATACCAACAGAAGAACAGCTCCTTTGCGACTCAAGAAATTCGCCTACACATCCAAAAGACTCATGGTATTGTGTTCTGTTTATGCACGCCAAGGTTTGGCCAATAGCTTCCCTGACACCTTTGTATGGGTGGTCTAGATGATGTATGAAATCATTCCAGATCGGTTTATGAAGTTGAAAGTGCCAGCCAGCATCATTTATACATTGCTGTAGCAGCTGGATTTTTGAGCTCTCTTTGAACGCTGCATTAGAGCTCAGATCCAAACGGAAGGCTGACAATTGTTGAATTATTGGCCAAGAGCGACGGATGTCCTTTCCTTGCTATCTAAAGTTAGCTAGTAAGCTTAGATGGGGTATTTGAAGAAGAGAACAAACTAGTGATGTATGAATGAATGCTACCCAATACGAGAGATTGTCAGGATTCAGACCATCGTCGAAGATCTTGGTAATTATAGGCAATATGAGATCCCAAGTCCTCAATTTCTCGTCGTCAGGGCAATCTCTTGTCGAATTAAGAAGAGCACCAAATAATTCCGCCGTGGCTCTATGCTGATTTTTGTCGCTACCATCGCCAAACAATTCAAGGATTTCTTCGCACACATCTTCAAATCTAAGAGATGAGATCCCCTCGCGAACCAGCTCGAAGACGAATTGTAGCATAATAGGGCTCGCCATACGGAACCGATCAGCGAGGCCCTCACGGGGCTCTTGCTTCATATACTGGCATAGGGTGTGAAACCATCGGCGGTCTATCAAGCGTCCAATTTGACTACGAACCGTTTGTTCTAGGATATCCCATTCGCGCTTCTGGGTTGGTCGGGCTTCAAACACGGTCATATACCCTCCCCAAGCTAACCAACCAATGTGGTCAAAGTCAACATAGAAACTTGTAGATTCTTGGGAAAAAGCAGACAAGAATTTATGTGTCCATTGGGGATCTTTCTGGTCAACCTTCATTTCTTTTTGGGAGGGGAAATTATAGATGTCCAGTAGGAAGTTCTGATATTTGTGTCCACACGCCGCCCTTAGGTCGATCAAACAAAAAAGCTAGTTATGCTAGTTAGTACTGGATAAATTTTTATCATAGTTAACTGTCAATGAAACCTACGGCGATAAGACCGCTGCAATAAAGGCCTCGGAGTATAGGGTGAGTATCAATAGAACCGATAGTCATAAGTTCAATCATATTTCTGTTCGCAAGCGTGTCAAATCGCATTCCCATGCCGAGCATGACGGTGACCGTTCGGTTTGCAATTTTCCAGTGTGACTTCTTCGCCAAGTCTACCAGTTCTGCCACCAGTTCTGCTTTCCTATGTTCGATCCCCATTGTTCTTGCTAAGACCTTTGATTTTCGCTGAGAAATGAGATTCCGAACGTCATGAGGAGGCGCAATTGCCTCAAGAACTTGTTCGTCTAAGAGAACCAACTGCTCAAGTGGTCTTCCATAATCTATCACCTGAAATGTTGCCCCCATTGCGAGTTTCTGAACCGATAGCTTATCCGCTGCAGACGCTGATATGAAGGCCTTGATGACCCTCGGAGCAAACCTCCAATCCCTCCCCACTGTTTTACTCAAACTTCCTAGAAGTAAAGAGTACATCGAGCCTTTCATTCTAGCATAATTATTTGATTGGATGGCTTCTTCAAATGCTTCAAGGAGTTTCGGGATCACTAAAGGCCGGGCTCCGATTATGACTTTGCAAGCTGCCTCAGCTGCGCTCTGAGCGTGACGCCGAATCTCGGTATAGGGAGAAACAGCGGATTCAGCAAGATCAAGTAGGAGGCACTCATCGAGACGTGTTCGCTGCCGTGGGCCAATATTGCTTCTCAAGCGTTGCAAGTGATAGAGATTTGCCCGACGTAACAATAAAGGACGTGGATAAACCTTGCGCAATCCACTTATTTTGAAGAGATGGATGTCGGATTCGAAAAGTCGGAGTATCCGTTCAACCACTTGAGCAGACCTCTCAATCCCCACATCGACAAACCAAGACCGGTATGCCTATTTGAAGTTCTCCGCGTTAGTGTTCGTCAACTCAAAGAATGCAAGATTACTAAGGGAACCTGTTAGTCACCGTATACAAGGCATTGAAGCACGCGATATCATCTTGCTGCTCGCGGACTAGAAAGGTATGTACGTGGTGCAAAGCTTCGCCAATACTTCTTCTAAGACTATGAACTAGTTCGTACATATCATTCTTGGCGTCCTGAAAAAAATAACCTGTGGGGTACGAAAATGATTGTGGTTGGCCATTTTCAGTATCCAGGCAGTCCTCGTCTTCGAAAGACAAGTTTTGGTTACCACCATGCAACGGGCTATCGCCCTGGGAGGCGTTGTCCTGGGCATCCGAAAAGGGGCCGCCAGAGATATCAACAAGGGAGGCAATGCCGGATAATAACAGTCTGAGTAAAACTAGGTTCCTCGAGACATCATCGGACCATTCCTTGCCAACCCCATCACGCTTGACACCTGGGCTTTTGCTAGTTAGCAATCTCAGACGCTCTAGGGCATTCTTTGATAAGCGCTCAAAAATCTGAGTAGCCAAGCGGACTTCGTATTCTGTTGGAATATGCCATTTTATGTGAAGATTCTGTGGCTCAACAATTTTTCCCCAAGTCTTGATTCCTATCTCAACTAATCTTGGTGAGCAATTAACTTCAAGAATACGGATGATATAACTTACTGATACCGCCACTATTTGGTTCGTCGAGAGCAAAGTCATTCGTGTAAGTAAGTGTTAGACTAAGAAGAAGATGGTGTACAAGGTTCGATACATGCACAGCGGGAATGCCGCGGCACCTTTGCTGCATGTAATCTGTAATTTCCAAAATCTCTGCGGTGAAATCCAACAATGCGGAGCCAACATGCACCACACACATACTAAGGATAGTTACAAACCAAACTAGCGCTCGATCACGCGGTAACACGTCGGCACCACTATGTCTCGTTGAGGCGGCCCCATTTTCCTCGATCTCGGTTTTGATGCCAGTGATTAGCAAAGGTATGAGGCGCCTCAAAGCTTTCTTGGGATTGACTTTGCAAAGCGCATCGCAGATAAACGCCATAGCATCCCGTGCTTGATGAATTACGTGATTGGCAACAAAATTGGCAATTTTATCAAGAGCCAGCTCGTACAAGTCCGGCGAAAGAGCGGCGAGGAGTGGAAGAAAAGTCGACGGTAAGGTGTTGACAATCGCCTCCTCTGGTGAGCCGCTCCTGACTCTTGAAGCATCTGGTAAGTTCTCTAAAAGCGTAAAGACGCGCTCTAAAAATGACAAAACGAACTCGGTAAAACCTAACGTTGAATGTTTTAATATAGCCTCTTCTTCCATCTGAGAGAGTATGTTATTCGACGTAAATGCTTCGAGATCGCCGATCTCTAAGCATTCCAATTGTTTCTGAACCCACTCGATAGATAATTTATTTTGGAAGACCCCCGAGTCCTCTGTCGTGACGCTCAGGTCGTAAAAAGGTACATTATACGCCACAGATTGAACAAATGCAAGTGTTTGCAGCGTTTTGTCTAAATCATTAGCATCGATTCCAGGGAGTGCCAGTGATAGTAGGGTGGTGGTGTGGATACGGTATCCTTTGTGGCGGACTATTATACTTGCAAGAACCTGCAGTGCTCTCAAAGACGATGTAGTTCGATGAACTTCCACGAGGCCCTGCATTGCTGGATAGATTCTTTGCAAAGAGCCCGGAAGAATAAGATCAGGTTCTAGAAAAGCGAGACTTTGGAGTGACTGCATGGCAAAATTCATTGCAGTAGCACTCTTAGAATATATCCCCATGAAGACAGCTTCCCGAAGAGCTAAAACGAATCTCCGCTTCAACGGTGATGTCAGGAGTCGGTCTTCCGGAATATCCATCTCCCCACTCTGTTCTCTGTTCCACCTCATGACAAAAAAATCGGAGAGGTAATACGCTAGTTGTGATAAGGTCTTTGTCCAGTTCCCATTATTTGATGGATGGAAAAACGTTTCCACTGACTGTATAAGACCTTCGAGGCTCACAAGAATCGACCCATTATCCTCAAGAGAGTGTGGAGAGAGTGACATTACCACCCATCGTGCAATATGATGAGCAACGGGATGTTTCTTGGGATCCTTTTCCAGAGTAGCAGCCAGACCAGCTCCAATATCTACCATCGGGCTGTAGGGACTAGAGGCCTGTCCAACAGGGATTTCAAGCAACCTTAAGACAGCAGAGAATATCATGGCTGACTGCTCTTTAGTAAATATCCCATAAGGCCCAAAACCCACATGATGGGCAGGTAACGAATCCCGAGCCAATCGTGACAGCAGGTCTAGAAAATTTACATCAAATGTCTTCGAGCGGTTTCCTAAAGCCCAAATATGAAAGAATCCTGCTAAGATTAGTAAGGTACCATATATATAGCAAACCATCGGTAATTCCACATACCTGGCAAATAAGAGTCTGGTTGCCCTTGTGGGAAGCTCGGAGGCGGCGGTGTCGTTGGCATTAGAAGATTAAGCAACCCGATGACAATAAACGCACCCTCTGGATGCGATAGACTATACTAAGCGCTGGTTAGTATAAAGAGATGTGAAAACAAGGGATTAACGGAGCCAACATACGTAGGGAAGGAATTCCTCTAACATGCGGGGTATCTCCATGGGATTTGTGTATAGTTGGCAGAAGGTGCACATTTTTGTCAACGTGCGAACATTTCGCTTTACATGGGTTGTGTTTATGAAGCCAGTCTCTTGCGGAAGTATAAATATCTTCAATTCTTTGTAAAGTGGGTACCAATCAAGGTATAGGTCCTGACCAGGTTTAAGATAATGCTTCCTCCTGACAGCTCCATATTAGACACCGAGCAAACCTGAGGTGGATATTTGGTTTCATAGGAAACTCACTTTGTTAAGAGCATGAACATGCTTGCGAACCTCTCCGAGACAGACAGAGTCAAACCTCTTGATAGAGCTAAATTGTAAAAAAGTTTTACCAATTTTGCCCTTGCGTGACGAGGCAGGTCGAATTTCATCTGAAGCCATGATCGGAGCTCTCGGGACCAGTGTAAGGCACCTGGCGCAAAGTCTCCCGATTCGACAGCGATGTACAGTCTTTTCGTGATCTCTTCTAGGTTCTGAAGACGAATTTCTTCACTCTCACATCCATATGGTAAGTACTGCGTGTATGGAAAGGTTCTCTGCCGTTGTCGTGGTAGCTTGATCTCATCGTCGCTTTCATCCTGCCATCCTGGACCTGGAGTAGTTGTCCTTGAGATGTCTTGGATGCTGTCCACCTGGTGGCTGATGCTCAAGCTGTCCAAGAGTCTTTGATCCATCTCCGACGAAGTATTCTCCCTCGTAACAACCGTGCGTTCGTGTATTCCAGTGGTGAGGTTTGCTTGATGTTGGAGTTTGTGGGATGGTGTGAAAGGTAAGGAGCAAGGTGCTGCCTCGTCAGTCTGTGTTGTCATAACCTTTGACTACCATCCATCCACGCGCTACTGTTACTTATCAAGGCCTTGATAGAAGGTACGTAAGCTACTGAGTTTGGTAGCCATTTCCCAAATGTAGACCGAGGAAGTCTGTTTACCTTCTATAGACATATGGTCCATAAACAATTATTTCATATCTAGGATTCCTTGATCCCTGGTCTGATGCGAATCGATGGTTTCACGTGCGTTTTCCCAGTCCCCCGGATGAACTTGGGGGCGGCTTCACAGGGATGATGATACACCAATTTGCTAGGCGGCAGCGCCCCTACAGCCGTTCTAATTTACTTGAAAGATGCTTTCACCCTTTTAAAACATCACGATCGCCACATGCGCACATAAGTAATCAGATCCACCGTATCTTTCAGCACCATATTGGTAGGGCTCTATAGGGTCAAACACCAGCATCTTGATGACCTAAGCTAATCAGTCTCCAAACTTGTAGGCTTCGGATACTAAGGAGACTATAAATACCGCTCAAACAGAGTATGGCATCCGCGACTGTTCAGTGTGCCCCAGCGGAAAATGAAGACCCCCCAAAGTCGGGCGGCAGAACTGAACTGACCAATACTCGACCCCTTTCAATCACCGATGCGCCTCCAGAGCTATACCGTGTATATCGGAGGAGGTGGGTGGGTCTCGTCACATTGATGCTCATGAATATCACAATAAGCTGGGGGTACACAATATCATACTTCACCAATACTCGAGCAGCTCTCTCATTCGCTAACTTATTACTTTGGCTTTTCCTCTTCTGCGATTAGATGGATTACATTTGCGCCGGTTTCAACATCTACCCAAGCTTTCTTTCAACTCAAGAATATATCATCGGTCAATTGGCTCTCAACCGTAATTTTTTTGGCCTACATCTGCATGAGCCCGTGTGTTAGCGTAAATATTGCACAGTGCAGAGGAAAGTTCTGCTAACATTATTCGCGCTCAGGATTGTAATATACTCTCTGAATACTTTTGGACTCCGAACGGCCCTCCTATTCGCAGCAGGTTTTAGCATCACTGGCGTCTGGCTAAGGTTTATTGGGGCCAAGATTAACGGCCCAAGTGGTGGACACTTTCCGGTCGTGATGCTAGGACAGATCTTTATTGGTCAGTGCTGTTTCAATGTACAACTAACTTGTCTCTAAAGTAACAAGAAGCGATACCATAGGCTTCGCGCAACCATTTGTGCTGAGTGCCCCTGCCTATTACAGTGATCTCTGGTTTACCTCTAAAGGTCGAGTAACCGCAAATGCGCTCATATCACTTAGCAACCCACTCGGAGCCGCGGTGCGCACAAGCATACTCCAATATTTGCCATTGCAATTAAAACCACAGCTGATAGCTTCAACCATTCTATAATTAGTTAGGGCAATTGATTGATCCCTTTCTCGTTTCCAAACCGAGGTGAGAGGGTTCCATTTTCACGACTAGCAACCCACACTAACAACTAGAAAGCGATATCCCCAACATGCTACTCTATATTGCTATCATCGTGAGGTTTCCTGCAAACCCTAAAGTCGAAAGAAATTAGGCAAATTAACGGTGAGTAGGCGACTATAGTAACCATTCCAATAATTTTGGTTCAGGCAAAGCCACCTACAGCTCCATGCCCTTCTTCGGCGCAGGAAAAGCTCGATTTGAAGGCTTCTTTCTCTAAGCTATCAAATTCTCTTGAGTTCTGGCTCATATTTGTCATGGTACGCTATACAAGTCTACTAGTGCTAAATTTAAGTCCTGAGGCTCACAATGCGCGTCTTACTAGTTCTCCATCCTTGTTGGATTCTTCAACGCTAGTAGTTCTTTATTGAACCAGGTAAGCTTAAAGGCAACGCTATCTCTGTGTATTTGCTTAGATTCTCTACTAGCTGAGACTAAACAGCGTTCCAGATCCTTGAGCCATATGGCTATTCTGAGAATGACGCCGGTATCGGCGGAGCCATACTTATTGTCGTAGGCTTACTCGCGTATGACTAGCCATCTTTTCTGTGTGGAGGCACTACTAATTTATCTTCAGGTCTGCTATCATTTCCCCTCTGATTGATCGGACTCACACATTCCTCCTAGCTATTCGTATACTAGTTCCGATCATTTCAATTTGCTGTAGGTAATCGGACTCGATTGGTATTTCGCTTCCTTATTATCTTGCTAATAATAAATCAGATATCGGGCTTATATTTGCGCCAACAAGTGGTTCGCTCGCGCCTCCTTATGTGATTCTTGGTCTGTTGGGTGCCGCATCGTTTTCCCTATTACCCCTTTCCCTCGAATTTGTGGTGGAGATTACACATCCCATATCACCTAATATCACATCAACATTACTCTGGTCAGGTGGCCAACTACTTGGAGCCGTCTTCATAGTTTCCATGACGGCACTTACCAATAGCCGGGATGGGAATATGAGACGCGCTCTAATATTCCAAGCAGTTGTTTCGTGTGCTGCATCCATTGCCGCCCTTTGCATAGGGCATGGTCAACGGGCAACCAATGTTTTGACCTTAAGGATTGCAATAGATAAATCTAGGTCATGATTAAGAAGTCTATTTTCATGAATTTTTATTCGTATCCATATTTACGGCCATCCGGCTCGCGTCGCGGTGTACGGCGTAGACTTGCTTCGTAAGTGGTTGATATTTTGTTTGCATGGGTAGTAATGACACGATGGCATTAGATAGGCTGTCCATCATCGTCGAGAATATTATTTCTGAGTTACCAAGCAATAAAAGCATATCTTGTCTTCCCCATCCTCAGCGAATAAATATTGGGAGATGATACAATAGCGGGTACTCGAAGTTGCAAAACCTTTTGGAGTTTCGCGTTTAGAAAACAAAGCTTTGTTTGATAGCCTCGATGAGAATTATATGCAATATCCTGAAAGGTATAATCTGTTGGCTAAGACATAATATATGCTAGTCCGTAATTATTAGATGTTAGATGTAAAAAATAATGATGTCCTAACGGAGCTAACTCCGTGTTGCGTCTGGCTTGCGAGACCAATGATGTCCACAGTAATCGCAAGACACGATTTTTTTTAGCGCAGCTACCAAAAAAGTCTGGTGACGAGACTGTGATGTCCAAAAGGTTTCATACCGCGCCCCGGACCAACTCTCGGCGAACCAACTCACCACCTCGACGTTTTTCCATGACCCAACCGAGGTCAACGTCGTGTACGTATGATGTGCTAATTTCGCTGTTATTATGGTTGCCAGTATGCTCTTGTGCAGCCTGGGAAGAGTATGATGAGCCTGGTGTAGCCCCCCCCATTATTTTCATGGGAATGCTATGACCATCTTGAGTATTGATGACTGGCCCCATTGAAGATGTCATTTGAGATACAAGTGCAAGAGGTTTCAGATCTTCCTCATGGGCACTAGTCCCATTTAAAAGCTGCAATTGAGCAAAGGTTGTATCATCACAGCCTATTTGTTCGTTGTTTGCTAATTCGGTGAAAAGAGCTGCGCTCAGAGGTCCCGCGGAAATCCCTCCATTAGATAGAGAGTTTGGATTTATGATACTCCACGAATTTCGCAGCGAGCTTTCGGACCTCTCGCTAATGGGAGTCAGAGACGGGTTGCGTATGAACCCTGGCTTAGGTAGGTCAACGCCGAAAAAGCCACCAGCTAAATACGTACTATCTTTCGACGATGAAGGATAGAAGCCAAATTCTTGGCCGTACCAGCCCTCATTATCCGAGGCCAAAGCGTCTCTATTAGCTTCAGCTATCATACCATCCTCGTCGATATCATCAACGTCGTAATCAACAGATCCGAGACTGCAGTAATTCGTGTCAGAAGGAGATTGAAAATCTAGGAAGGTCGAAGCAGCATTTTCGTCGTATTCGTTCACTCCCTGAGCACCTGTTTGGAATGCATTGTGGAATACCAGTGTAGAGTTATCTGAATTCTCAGAGTCTCCATGATGGGCAAGTCCCTCTATGTTCTCATTCCAAGAAACGGAGCTGTCCCCAGGCATACCTACTCCGGGAGGGTTGACAAAGGGAGGGCAGATAATTTGGTCTCCGGGACGAGATGGCTCGTCCTCATCTGTATTGCTCCCA
Organism: Dactylellina leptospora; assembly: GCA_036971365.1. Lineage (NCBI taxonomy): Eukaryota > Fungi > Ascomycota > Orbiliomycetes > Orbiliales > Orbiliaceae > Dactylellina > Dactylellina leptospora. The sequence continues at coordinate 8,318 of JAJTUC010000015.1, read as the reverse complement.
TCCGTTCCCAGATCGCTTGATTCTATATTATTGGTATTCGAATTGAGAGGCACGGCCATTCCATCTTCACTTTCAGCCAAGTCCACTTGCTCGAATTCACGAGTATTTACTAGCCTACCCAACGACATATTCTCGAAACCGGGAGGGGGTGCAACGCCACTCTTGAATCCGGGGTAGGTGATGTTAAACCCATCGCCATCTTCGCCTCTCAGATCCTCCGAGGTAATGGAATTAACATCGTCACTACTAAAAGATCCAATATCAGAAGGACTGCTCGAGCTCCTATAATTATAGTGGTAGTTACTTGGCAAGAGAAGAGCGTCAGTTATAGATATGTCAACCTCAAAGATGAGAGGACTAACGATTTGATGGCCAAGTCCTCAGACAAAGTTAACTCTTCCCCATGGATGGATTCGGCGGCACTACTAGCCTCGAAACTAAAGCGTGAACTATTGCAAAGCGGGTCTAGAAGAGTTCCAGGATCTGTTCTCGCAACTGGAGACACTGGCGCAGATTCTACACCGGTTTCTAACACCTCCTGTTTATCAGGTATAAGATGCGATATAGGTTGGCAAGATTCGGACCAGCCAGCTAATGTGACAGGCGAGATGGTGGATGATGATGTTTTAGTACCGTCTATTAACTTCTCTTCCAAATGCAAGGGTTGGCTAGAGGCTATTGTTGGATTTGCTTCGGGTTGCTTATGGGCTAGAAATAGGTGTGGAAGCACACCGGGGGTCCCGCCGGTAAAATTGAGTCCATCCGAGGGACTGTCACAATCGCTAAAATGCTCAGTGAAAAGTGCTTGTCGCTTTCGCAAATGTAAAGACTCCGGAGAGATCTCAAGAGGATTTGATGCTATAGTGCCTTTGAGTGAACGGGATATCTTAGAGGTTTCCTGAGAGGCAGTCGTGTTGAACTCTACTAACCTTTGCTGCTTGCCAAGTTTGAAGGGAAAACACTCTCAGCGCGAATTAAATCATTGGCAGGCTGTGCAGACGACCGACGAGGGAAAGACCAATCAGGATGTCTGGTACCATATATGATTCCTGGGTCGAAATCATCGGGCAGTTCCCTAGCAAGTCCATAGATTCCGCTTGAAGATTCGTGGCTTATATGATGAGATTGGCCGGAGCGGCGCCGAAGAAGTAGTGACATAGGGTGAAGTAAAGCCTTCGCATGATGACGGCGATTTCCGCTTCCAACGGATAAGATGGATGTTGAAGATTGTGGACTGTGATTGAGTGTAGATGGAGTACTAGAAGTTGCTGGTGTGAAATGTGCGACAGCGTTAGACTAGATTGATGTCAACGATTAACTTGTATTATAGTAAGCCTTACAGGATAGTCCTTGGCCAGTTGCGGGTTTCGAGCTTCCGGTCAATGAATCGCTGCTCAAAGCACGAAGAAATGACATAGTACTTCGTAGGAGGGGCGACGTGGCTTTCAAGTCTTAGAATTTGACGTAGAGGCAGGCTTCAAATACGATATTCGAAAGAACGGGCTGTGGTCCCTCAATAATGACGGGGTGGCGATGTCCTACCACTAATCCACCAGGATAGAGAGTTCCTGAAAAAGCAAAAGGTGTCTCCTGGGATCTTTCAACCACAACATTAGTCTTCACCATCATCATCCCCCCATCATCCCTCATCATAACCACCGCTCTCTCCGCGAAGCTTCAGCAACGAGAGAATGTCGCTCGCTTCCGCTTCCGCTTCATATAAAAAGAAAGATGGGATTTTATCACTCGCTATAGATGGCAAGAGTCTCACCTGGTGTCCGGACTCAAACAGTCCTTCTTCCGCTGCAATCACGATTCCCGTTGATGCAATTACAAGTCAGTAGAGTTTTGCCTTCTCTAGCCTTAGATGAATCACACTCATACTTTATGATTACTTCTTTAATAGACCTCCAAGCCACACCCCCAACCTCCTCCAAGGTCATGATCAAGATATTTGCTCAGCATCCTGCCAGCCCAGCAGTTGATCAATATGTTTTTACTTTTCCCGGAACTCATGAAGACGCGTCAAATTTTAAAACATCCCTCACGGCAGCGATACAAGCATCGAAGTCGGTCTCTGCGCCCGATGTTCATGCTACCAATAACGACAAGGAACACACTCATGGGAATGCTGTCTCAAATTATAATAGAGCCATGAGAAATAAACTCGATTCTGAGATCAAGAGTGACATGGCTCTTCAACAAGCCGTGCTTGCAGCATCTCCCTCTCTTCAGAAGAAATTTCATGAAGTGGTTGTGGAAGGAAGTATGACTGCGACGCAATTTTGGTCCACCCGTGTTCACCTCCTCCGTGCTCATGCAGTCGAGTGTTCCCAGTTGCGGGGCTCTTACAATGTCCTAGCCAGCATTAAACCGAAAACAGAAGACTCTGTTGTTCGTGTCAGTCTATCGAGAGATCAAATACACGCCATGTTTGAACAGCACCCTATAATCCGAAAAGTCTATGACGAAGTTGTTCCTAAACTTCGGGAAGACGAGTTCTGGAGGCGGTTTTTTCTCAGCAAGCTTTACAAAAAGCTCAAGGGGCAGAAATTGGTTCCCACAGATGCTCATGACGATTTGCTTGACCTATACCTAAAAGTCGATCAAGGTATTACCCTATGATGTCATACCATGTTGAATAACTAACAACTCATCAAAGATCTTTCACGAGATATGGGGGCCCATATACACATCCCTCATATAATTGATGTCAGCGGAAATGAAGATAATCATAGCCAAGTCCGCACCCCAGAGTACTACGCTTAAGTCAACAGCGCGATTCTAACGTTAATTGTGGGAACTAGAAACAAGGAAACAGACCTGACCTCACCATGCGTCCTAATAAAATAGAAAATGTCCCAATCATCCGTACACTAAATACGTTGAGTTCCAAGATCTTAGATGCTGTCACGCCGTATGTTACGCTGCCATCATTGACATCATTGGTGAGTCTGTGATAGGCTGAAGACAAATATCACATAGGGTTGATGCAGCAGATGGGCTGTCTGGGACAACAGTTCTAGGTCTTACCGAAACTGGATTGCGTGATTTGCAAACAAACATTCAAGATTACAAAATACTGCTAAGGGTCAAGGATCACACACAATTCTTCAACTCCGAAGTACAACCTAGAGCCGATGGTGTTTCGCGCTTGGCGCGATCAAACGCAAGTGCATCCAATATCTTATCCTACTTGCACCAAAATACAAGCTGTCATAACGGGTTTAAAGGAACACCATTGAGAAATAACGTAGACCAGGAGTTGTACTCTACCAGTAACACCCGTATCAGAAACACAGCGTCAAGCGAAGATGTTGAGTCTCTAAGAAACGCGTCTTCGCATATTTCAACCATCCTAGAGATTCGGCGCGAACAAATTCCTAGAAGAGGCGATCAAGCCCACAAGACTGGCTCCGCTCCTACAGAAAACATATGGGACCAATTGTTGCTCACCCACGCTACCTCGACAGAATTTCTACGTCATTTCTGGGATGCTTTTTTCTCTGGGGATTATAAAAGAAAATCGGAAATTAGGCACATGGCAGAGTCGCTAAGCCGATCGCTCCAGAGAATCGAAAGCATCGCTAATTTAGCACAAGAAGAACACCTCGCGAGAGACCTAGAAAGGCGCGAGTTGGACCGCAAACGAAACCGGTCCAGTAGTCGTTCAATTGCTAATACCGGTTACGCCTTCGTGAAACAAGTCATCGGTCCACAAGAAGCGACTATTAAGACTGCCTTACTAAAGTATCAAAGAGCTTTAGAGGATATAGGTGAAGGTCGTAAAGTAAATTCCCAAGAACAAACACCTTAAGAATCTTGGTTTGAAGAGCATGGAACTTTTGTGAGAGGGTCAGCATATATTCCACTTATTGCGAAGAGGCTTTACCCACCGTTTAGCTTGTTCACACTATATTAGGGGCAACCCAATAACCGATGAGGAACCGAAACCATCAGAGCTTTCAACCATACAGGCCATGCAAGATGTTTTACTACAGTCTTCTAGCTAGTTTCCAAAAGGTTTGATTTCCCCTGGGCTGTGAAGAGGCGATTCCTAATCATGGATGTTCATGTGAATAGTCAAACCAGCCCAGCGAACTTGAGCCTTCTATTGTCACCTGCGTATAGACGCATACATATGCAGACCATATTCAGACTATATACGTCTCTTACAGCGCCGCAATAAGCTAGGTAGGGGGTTTGAATACACCATCAAAAGCGCGTCTATACAAATTGTCCATTCCAATACAAAACGAACTCAGAATCATCAGATTTATAGCTGATATAACGTAGTAGGTGTGACGTAGCTGGAAATATAAATGGTGTTTCTATTTCTACTCCAATAAATCTCAACATTGATAGTTGAATATTCCGGTATTTACGAATGATTTTGAACCTTTGCTCGGGGTTTATGAATTCCCGACAACCTGCTTATAAACGAGGCACTCAGCTAAAACAACAAATGGTGCAGCGTGAACCCCTCCCGTGGACCAAGGCTCAAAGGCTCCCTTTCCCCAAAACAAAAAAAGAAGAAAAAAACAGGGTTTCATCGATTCAATCAACTTTCGCGAAGGCAAGAGTCCTAGAGTTTCCAGTATTCAAGTTGTTTATAAGGCGCGGGTTTGGGTTTTTGTATTTACTTTTTTTCAACTTCTTCCTTGCTACCATAACTGGCACTGAGCTCTTGGTGACAAGGTAGTTCGAAAACGATCCAAGTAAAACACTAGAATGTGTTAGAATTCAGGGACATATTGCGCATGGTATTTCACTCAAGCTGTGTTGCCCCCAAATGTTTGTGGGTACACCCTTGGGATAGCCTCGAGACTGGATTTCACTCACCCTTTTAAAGCGCTCCGTCCTCGTGAGCCGAGGATGACAAGAGTTGGTTCTAATATATCAATCTAAAAAGCCGAGTATCGTGTTAGCATCGAAGAAGTCTATGACAAATACCACTTGAAGACCTTGGAAAATATACCATTTCAGTAAGAAGATGCTTCGGGCTTTTACAGTGTATTACTTCAACAATTACTGTAATCTGAAGCTTTGTCTTCTTTAGTAATTTTGTGACCAAAGCAGATATCTGCTCCGCAGCAGCCCACCGTTCCTGTTCCGATTTACTCTTATCACGATGGTTCCTATCGGATGTCGCTAGAGACCTCCCATCTCCGCCATCAGGAGGTTCCTGTGATAGTCTCGGTAGAGTGTCTCTACTTGAGTTATTTGAAGAATAATGTGTGCTTTCACCAAGATTGTCAGGGATTTCAGAACGACCAAAGCTTGGTGATCGAGCTGGACTACTGCAACCTTTACTTCCTTTGCTCCTGTCCATGCTTTTTCTTCTATTTGAAAGTAGCGAGTTGCTAGCGGCATATGGTAGCTCGGCGGTTTGTGATATCACTTTATGAGCGTCGAAATCCCCAGCGTTTTCTTCATCAATTGCACATATCGCCAATAATGTATCTCCATCCCGTAGGACAGTCCCAATGGTCCATTCAAGGGCGTGAGCTGCTTCAGCACTCAGATCGGTAGCTACAAGATAACTACGTTGTTTTCTTCTTCCGGAGCCGGTATCTGAGGACGGATTCGTTGAATCACCACGAATGATAGTTCGAGCTACCCGATGCGTCTCGGGACTAGAGATTATAGGAGACACGCTTAGGGTAAGACGGGATGCCCTTTTCAGATCTTTGGAATCAGCTTCCGCATCAGAGGAGAATGGGGTTGAGAGATGCGAACGTGTGTCGAAGTTCGTATTCGGATGAATTATGTTTCGGTTGGTGTTCTGCTGCGTTTGGGTGGGTGGGGAAACGGTGACAGATGGCAAGAGTGAGGATACCTTGTACCGAGACGAGACGGTTTTTCCTAGATCGCATGAAAATAAGCAGAAGTATCGTAGAATTTATCCCTAGTATTATTCTCCTACGTTCTTCTTCTGCAGCTGCTAGAAGACTCATGGTTTTCCTTTGAGGTGCTAATAGATGGGGAGGCCTTGAGTGTGGTGCTATGGTAGTGTGGACGGGTGGCGATGCATGATCGGGCTCAAGATCATTTGATCCTCCCACCGCTTGCTTTTCAGAACGACGCCCGCGAAATGATTCAGCATCGTCATCGCTGGAATAATCACTCTCGTCGCTACTCTCCACCGCAATCTCTCTTCCATCATCCCCAACCATAAAAGTGAGATCTTTCTCTAAACGGACCCCGCCATCCCGCGAAATACTTTCTCCTGAGCTAGCGCGAATATGGCTTGCGGTTCCCCCGCGTTCTGGGAGGTTTGCTAGGGACCCTCCAGAATTTCTCAAGGCATCATCGGAAAGTCTCCTGTAAGCAGAATCCAAATCTATGACAGTGTCATTCTCTGTGACCAGAGCTCGAGAAGGCATAACCATATTCATATTCAAAGGAGGCGACGATAGGGGTGATAACGATAGATTTCCTGTGCTGGGTGACGCTGACCTAGTGTGGTACATAGAAGGTGACGCCGAACGCCGACTCGAAGAACCAAGTCTAATCTGGCGGCCGCCGACCTGGGAGCCACTCGGAAGCCCCATGCCACCCGGTTGGAAAGGGCCTGACTCACTGTATATCGAAGACAGGGTATCTTGATATCCTTGTGTTAAAGTGGCATGGGCCAGCGTTGGGCTACTTGTTGGCGAAGCTGGAAGGTTTGTTCCCGCCTTTGCTGGACGACTTGGCCCAGTCCTCCGGAAGTGAGGATTCGGGGCAGAGGGTAGCATGCCAAATTGATAATCCACATTAGGGGTAAATGGTAACGGGTCCCTATCTCTATCCCTGAGGAGTCGAGGCCCACCATAACCGGAGGAGGTGGTTGAATGTAAGGATCCATGGGGAGAGCTGTCGCGGCTTCTCGGATTATATTGAAGTGAACTTGGTGGCGGCGATGAAGAATCGGAGCTCCTTTCTGCTGCAAGAATCATAGATGATATCCCACCGATTGTCTGACCCGTCCGCGGCGGCGACCTCGTTGGAGAGGCCACTCTTGGGACAAGAGGTGGGGATCGTGGGGTTGTTGGCGAAGTGCTAGAGGTATTGGCAACGCCAGGTTTAGTTGATATAGATGAGCGTTCTAGAAGCTTGAGGATTTCTAGTCGCTCCTCTTCCAAAGCAGATTCTAGTGACATTGTGGAACGGTTGTCGTTTCCTGGCGCCTGATTCTCATCAAGTTGGTGTCTGATAATAATAAGTCGTGGTACCAGTATGGAGGTGCGGATTATCGACGCACTTAAGGTTCAACTGCACCCAAAGGATCTTTTGTCCGTTAGTATATAAGCAAATGTCGTGCCAAGCCTTCGTTCCGATCGGCAAAAAGTGAAATGTGGAAAAGTTCCACATCGATATTTATACTTTTTTAGTATATATTTTATTCTTGGTAATATATTCATTATATAATTATTTTTTATCTTTTGTTAATCTTTTTTTAAATCTTTTTTTATCTTTTTTTATTTGTTTTTATCTTTTTGTAAAAGCTTTTTGTTAGTACGGCAAATGTAAGGGTACTGGTGATATGTATGAATGATTGTTAGTACGGTGGGTTCTTCCCATGTGGTAAGTGATGTAAGTTGTTGTATTGATGATGGTTCTAGCTACCGGTCGGTAGCTCGACCGTCCTACATACAGGTAGGCTGCGTATGTGTGTACGCAATAATCGCTTTTTAAAGGGAAAGACGAGAGCTAATCTCTCGTTGGTACTAATAATAATAACAACAATAATAATAATAGTAGAAAAATTCGTCGGTAATTGATATTGCGAATGGGAATCGATTGTTAGTACGGTGGGTTCTTCCCATATGGTAAGTGATGTAAATTATTATATTGATAATGGTTCTAATTACCAATCAATAACCCAACCATCTTATATATAAATAAACTATATATGTGTATATACAACAATCGCCCCTTAAAAAAAAAAAAATAATAATTTTTTATTAATATTAATAATAATAATAACAATAATAATAATAATAATAATAATAAAAAAATATATTTATAATTATTATATTTTAATTAAAAAATATTATTTATTATTTTTTTAAATATATATAGATAATATTTTTTATTAATTTAATTTATATATATTAATAATTTATTTTATTTTAACAAAAAATTATTATTTTTATTTAGTATTGACTTTGGGTCGGGTTTTTACATACCACCCCATAAAAAACCCATCTCTTAATAGAATAAATCCTTTATAAAATAAATAAAAATTAATATAAAAATTTATATAAATTTTTAGTATTTTATTTAATTTATAATTAAATAAAAATATATAAATAAAAAAAAATAAAAAAATT
>JAJTUC010000014.1:971263-1141141 GCA_036971365.1 Dactylellina leptospora | reverse complement strand
TATAAAATTATTAAAATTTATAATAATATAATTATATATTTAAAATTTTTTAAAAAAATTTTTAAATTTTAAAAATTATTATTATTTATAAGTATATATAAATAATTATTTTAACAATTATTATATAATAAATGGTATAATAATAATAATTTTTATTAAATTTATAAAATATAAAATATTAAATAAATTTATAATATAAAATTCCAACAATTATATAAATATTAACAATAATTATATTATAATTTTATATATATATAATTATACCCTAATAATAATAAAAATAATAATATAAAAAATTATTTATATATTTTAATAATATTATTAATATAAGGTAAAAAATATATAATTAATAATATAAAAAATTAATAAATAATAATTTTTTTTAATAAATAATTTTTATATATTTAAATATATAATTATTAGGGTATAATATATATAAATATATAAAAATTTAAATTATTATATTAATAAAATAATATAATTAAATAATTTATTATTACCTTTTAATTTAAACTATAAACATTTTTAATACAATTTTAAAATTAAATAATTATTTAATTATATATTTTATACAAATTAGGATATAAATAATTATATATTAAATTATATAATTAAATTTTATATATTTTTTATTATATATAAAGAAATATGATGGTTTAATTTTTTCAATAAATTATTATTATAATAAAAATTTATATATATACTAGTATATATATTATATGTGTAACCATTGAGCTGTATACACTCTCACAATAAGGTATATATCTCATTATTTTTATATTATATTTTTAAAGAACCATTTTTTTGATAGTATTATTAATTATATTTAAAAAGATTTATATATTTTTGTAGTAAAGCTATTCTTATAGACGTGTTTTGTCCTTCGCAATAACAATTTTAATATTTTTTAGTGTTTGAATTTTTTTAAAACTAATATATTTTAAAGAATTTTATAAATTTTTTCAAAAAAATTAAATTTTATTAAAATATATATTAGTTTTTATTAAAATTTAAAATTTTATATTATTATATATATTATTAAATTTTTTATTTAATTTTTAATATTAAAAAACAACACCTTTTTTTTAATATAAAATATTTTATGATTAATAATTATTAAAATTTAATTTTTATTTATTTTTAATAATTTAAAACCTTAAATTTTATTATAAGTTTTTTTTTTTTTTTTTTTTTTATTAATATTTAATTTTTTAAAAAAAATTAAATATTAAAAAAATAATTTTAAAAGTTCTTTTATTTTTAATTGAAATAATCATTGAAATATTATTATTAATTTTATATTTTAAAATTTATTAATATATTTTTAGTATATTTAATACAATTTTTAATTTTAGTGTGTAATAATTTTTTTAAAATTTTTTATTAATATTTAAATTTTCGGTTTTTAGTATTTTTTGTTGTTTTTGGTGGGGAATCGGCTGTTTCGCCCTTGGTGTTGTTCCGCGCATGGTGGAACACTGGTAGTCTCGGAAAAAGCTACGTCACACAAAGGAAAAATACCTCCAATCTCTCGCAGTTCGTAGACGCATCAACATCTGAATTAGAGAAAGTCGATCTGATTTCTCGATCAAAGGCGCACATATACATAATAAAAATGAATCGCATATCGATATATATATATAAATATCCCGAAACTTAGCTAACGTTAATTCTCGGCCCTCATGGCGTACATAAGGATCTCCGGCTAGGTTTTCTTCTTTTTCTTATCTTCTAAGGATGAAACAGCGCATGCGTTGATACATTTGAAGCCCACAAGGATTAATTCAATTGAACGACTGACACAAAAGGTACTTCCAACGAGCGTTTAAACAAGAGAGGAAGAAAAGGATAAGAGAAAAGATGGTGCTCTGAACCAAAAGTATATGCAAGGGTCGTTTACTCCGCCCCACTGACTAATCCACGGAGATGCATTTCAACGACGTGTATTCGTCTCGCACCTCAGTATTTCCCCTACCTTCGAGCTGATAACCGATCGAGCACTTGCGCCATCTTCCCCATGAGGTCAAGTATGAGGAATGGTTTCGTGATAACATCATCCTAGCATATCAATTAAATTTTGCTAACGTTAGCCTTGTCATCAAATTGCACAATGATAAGATCAGGCGATCAATCATTTTGTTAAAATAGTGTCTTCGCCGCTTCGGAACCCGAGAGTAAGGTTATGCTACGTACCATGCCAGCATTGATCATAAACTGTACCTGTTCAAACCTTGCGTTCGCTGAGGTTCCAATGATTGGAACGTGACCGCTACCCGTCTCCGCTTCATGTTCCCGGATCAGCCCTGTCGCAGTCCCACCATCCATCACCTGCGATATATATCCGAAAATCTTATGTCAGCCTATTGCATGTTGTCTCACCGCAAGCTATATCACCCGCTCGACATCCGTAAAATCACTTACAGGCATCTCCATATCCATGAGAACGATTGTGAACTTTTCACCCCGTTTTAGAAAATCCAACGCCTCTTCGCCATTATTCGCAGTCGCCGTCTCACAACCCTGCGCCTCAAGTTGCTTCCGTAAAATCTTCTGATTCAAAATATTGTCTTCAACCACCAACACCCGATACCCATCGCCGAGTTTAGGCTTCTTGTTAGTCGATTTATGCTCCTCGCTCCGTGCCGGCAATCTCATTGGCGGCGCTTTCGACGGCCGCCGAGGGCGCGAGACAAAGTTATCAGAGGCGGCCTTGATATCGCCACCGAATGAATACGTACGCCTGATAGGCTCTTCAAGAGGAGGACTCGCGTGTGTGGTTGCTGGAGGATCGGTATGTTGGGCACGAAAGAAGAATGAGAAGGTGCTGCCTACACCGAGTTCGGAATCGAAGTGAAGCTCTCCACCAAGGAGGAAGCATAGCCGCCGAGCTATGAAAAGCCCTAGTCCGGAGCCTCCATATGAGACATGAGTTCTCTAAATAGGGATACATTAGCAGGTTCCTTTGCCTAAAGGATAAAAAGTACGATTCGATACTAACAGGCGCTTGGTGAAATCTTTGACCTAAAACAGATTGCATTTCTTTCGAGATACCGATGCCAGTATCCTAGCGGTCTAAAGTCAGCGAAGATTTCTCAATACTCCATCACCAGAGTATAAAATACTTGCCCGAACGCTAACGAGCATATAAATACCGGTTCCATAGCTATTCGTAGTCAGGTAGTCTCTACTGGGCGTGGTACCCGATGGTTTTTCTTCGTCCAAAAAGTTGTCCGTAAAGGATGGCCTTGTCCTAGACGCATCAAGAGAGACACAAATTTCTTTCTTCCCGTTCTTCTGGCTGGTGAATTTGATAGCGTTTGTGACAAGGTTTATCTGTAAAATTCATAAGCTAGAGACCGATCGGTAAGGATTATCGATTTCGACTAACAAGAACTTGCATTAAACGAGCAGGGTCGACAAGCCACCAGTTGCGAACGCAGTCTTTGCAGAACGCCTCAGTCATCTACAAATAGAGCGATTACAATCAACGTTTCATCTTGGATAAATTGGACATTTCAACGTACGGTGAAGTGCGCAGTAATGGACTTGCTCTTGAGTTCCGGTACGAATATTCTCATACCCTGCCGGATGATATCATGAGGCTGTGCGGGAACCGGGTCGACAGTTAAAAGCCCTGCGTCGAGTTTCGAAAGATTCAAAATGTCGTCTATGATTTTCTTTTGATGCTCCCCACAAGCCAGAATGGTATCCGCAGCTTCTTGAATCGCGGTAAGAGCCGCAGGGTCTGCGTCTATGTCAACTAGCGCATCTAAGGTCATTTGAATCTCATCCGCGGACTGTAGAATTGCTGAAAGCGGGTTTCTCAATTCGTGACTGGTACTAAATGACCGTTTTGACCTCGTTAATAGATCTATTGGAATCTTAGCGGTAATTATTCTGCACCTACACATCCTGTTAGAGACAATTAGCGTGGGTCATTTAGTCGTACCAATTCCCAAAAAAATGGTATTGCCTTACGATAAAGTTGTCTTGTTGGCGTTTCCTTTCTATAGCTTCTGCCGTTAGCTCTCTTTGGTATTCCTCTGCTAACTTGATGCTGGTTATGTCAACCAAAGTTCCAAACCATCCGGTAAAGTTCCCGTCGTCGTCGTAGGAAGGGTGTACCGAGCTTCTGCACCATGTCGTGAATCCCCTGCTACCCGGCGTAGGATCATTTCCGAATCTGAATTCCTCAGCCATGCTACTCCGATCCTCGACAGATTGTTTAAATATATTGACGATTCGGTCACGGTCTTCCACATAGAGATATTTGTCCCAGACGTCCGGTCCGCCGCTTCGATCCATGCCGCATATTCGCCACCACGCATCGTTGGCAAAGATGATTTGCCCCTCTTTGTTGATACAAACAAACCCTACAATTATGTAAACATGACAATTTCCCTTCTGGGAGATCATTATATAGTCGTTATGGTAGGTACATACCAACAGGAACACTTTCCGCTGTCTATATATTTGGTATAATTGTGAGATATAATTAGAATACGCAGGTAAAAAATAATTAATTCTTACCCTTGTGAAGAGTGTTTCACTCTCCCTCAACGCTTTCGTCTTCTTGTCCAGCGTTTGGGTTATCTGAAGGCTATGAGCTCGGGTCATTCCTATATTCAAATCTGTTAGTATCTCCTAACCTTACGGCTTAATAACAATTTAAAAATAGAAATTGCGACGAACCCGATGATTTGCTTTCCAGTTGCAGCCTTTCTTCATGTTTCACACTCCAAATCTTTGCAACAGACGTAGACAAAATATTCTGGAAGCTTGTCAGCCACTCTTGATACATGGCATCATACGGACGTCTGTGATTTTGACCAATCACAACGAAGGCCTGAACTACACCCGAATGCCTCCTAATAGGTAGCGTGATGGCATCCTTGCAAACGCCAAACCCCCTCAACGGCATTCCGATCAGGTGTTTTAGCTCGAAGGGGGATAATGCCTCCCGGACGCATCCTTTTTGCTGGCCGCAGGCATAAATCAAGCGTTCTCGAAAGGCTTGCGACTTGGTATGACCTATTACGTCAAGATCAATAGTCCCACAGACTTTTGGGTCAAGTCCCCGGCTACCCATATATTCGCAGCGTTGTCTATCCAAACTCACGCCATATAGGATAACAAAGGGGGAATCTCGAGGAACTTCGTCTAAGGAATCTAAAATTGCGGCCCAGAACCCATCTCCCAATCCAAACTCTTCGACCTGTGTCAGTTTCGAGCTGAGTGTTTTCAAGCTTTTCGTGTGCCGCTTCTTTATCGTATGGTCGGTCTCGAATACCGCATGTGCGAATGTGCCCAGGTAGCCTCCATTGTCGTCAACGGCAGGAGACAATATGAAGCTGACATAAGACTCTTCTCCTGGTATCGATTTGTTAAGGAAAAATAGCGCAGCTTCTGTGGGACTTGGTTAGATCTGGGGACCATCATAGTGTTTATTTTTCACGAACCTCGAATGACGGTTTCCCCGAGAAGAGTTCTATCGATCAGCGGAACGAGATATTCGTGACCCTCTGGCCAGGCTTCAGAAACGTTTTTGCCCATGATATAGGGATGCCTCTCCTGAGCTACTAACAAGCCCCAAGCCAGATTATAAATATTGATATAGTTATATCCGGTATATAGTACGACCGGCTGATTCATGTACATGATGGCATTGATGGCAGTTCTGAGGGATGTGGACCAGGAGTTCATGGGCCCAACTGGTGTACTACCCCTATGCCAAACAACATCGCCCATTAGCATTAGACAGCATCTCTATTGAATTTGTCAAAGCGAATCAAGGATATCTGTACTAACCAGTCGATCGAATGAAGCAAATTGAAATGCTTCCGGGCCTCACCGAAAGGAATCGGACAATCTTCACATGTCCAATCGAGCGGCGGGAGACTGCCACCATTTGAGCGCACCAAAATCTGTTGCGCGGGAGAAAGCGACTGTAGTAGCTCGACTGCCGATACTGATTGGGACGCTCTACCATATGGTAGATCCCAATTCTGGAGTGGAGACTGCGAAGATACGGAAATTCTTCGCTTTTTATTCGCTGTGGCAACTATCACCGGATCAAACGTTCCAACATAACAGCCTTCATTACTTCCGTTCAACGAAACATTGCGTAAGTTGACCTGATAGTTTCGATATGTGACTTGAAAGTTCGCTCGCTTAGTGTTTACCGCCTGGTTGGTTCCAATAGTTGAGCGAATAGCCGTGAGTAACTTGTCACGATAATTCCCCAGAATTTGGTCAACGGCGAGATTGGCGTAAACTATAGCATCGTCGGTAACGTCTAGGAGGAAAGTAGGGCGGGAATCGGTCCTGATAAATTCGACGAGGTAATCCTGAACTGCGAGTCCCATGTTTTGGGGATGAGAACTTTGTGGGACGATGCATGAGGCTACGATCAGAGTAGAGATCGCTCCGGAACGTCCTGTGTATTGTCCATAATACCAGTCCGATTAAAGTCAAACAAGCTTAAATCGAAATTAGATGAGACCGCAGATTGTCTTTGAAAATTTTCGAACATGAGACAAATTGGGATTTCAGATCACAAGTCTAGACTTAGACTTAGATCTAGCCGCTTGCGTACTTGTGTGCTTAAAACGATGTGTTGCTAGAGAGGCGAGCTGAAAGGCTGACTTCTAGAAGTCTTGCAAGATCTTGATCCCTCACCTTGGCTCCCAAACCGCAAAAACATGCAGAAAGCAACTGTGTCCGGATCCTAAAATTGACACGGCTTCCGCGCTGATTCAGAAATCCATCATCAAAAATCTTCATCAGTGCGCTTGAGATTACGTTGGCGTGAGTCACGGTGCTTCAAGCTTTTTGTGTTTACGTGGCGGCGACGTACCGTTCAAAGCATTCGTTCGTTAGAAGAATCGTCGGGGCCTGCTTAACGATTTAGTTTAAATAAGGCACTTGGGAATCCAAAGTTTCTCACGGGGACTATCTTCCTACTCGATATTCAAGAGCCCCTTGAGACACAGCTGTGCACAGTAGATATCGATATCTGTCGCGGACCATCTTTGAAAAAACACGTCCAAAACTGCAACACCGACAACACATCTACTCGTCAACAACTTCACCACTCTGTTCAGATCAACCCAGTCAATTGGTCGAAATGGCGGCTGTAGTCGACTTTGTCAAGTCCACTTTTACACAGAAGAAGCAAGACTTGAAATGCTTGGTTCTAGGTTTAGATGCTGCAGGTAAAACTACCTTCCTCTACAGATACTTTCTCGGCGAATTTGTGACCACAATCCCTACCATCGGCTTCAATATTGAGTCTCTTAAAGTGGGAAACAAAGAGGTTGTATGTTGGGATATTGGCGGTTGCGACAAGATAAGGCCGCTGGTGCGGCATTACTTTTCGCCAGGAATGGCTATTTTGTTCATCGTGGATATTCACGATGGGAGGCTCGCTGAAGCCCTCGAAGAATTGAACTTTCAGGTTCGAGAGGCTGCGTCAGAGTTCGGCGTTTCATTCGTTGGAATAATGCTCAACAAACAGGATTTACCAGGCTCAACTCCGGAATTGAGGGAGAAACACAAGATGGCTTTGGAGTCGACAATGTCCGGGTTCAGCTCTTTAACCAAATGGCGAATATTCGATTCGGAAGGACTATCTGCGAAGACGGGCCAGGGTTTACAAGAAGTTGTCCAAGGCATAGTCGATGGAGTCACAACCGCAATCACAAACTTTGATCCTACCAAAGACAAACATCCGCCATGGACACCTGAGGTTCCCCCAACAATGGAGGAACTTCAAAAGCGGGTCAAACTACTGAAAGAGTCCAAGAGGGGTGTCTATACTCACCCCGAGCTATATTTAAATAAGATGCTGCGCGGAAAGCTGGAAACATGGGACCATGCAGATCATCTTTATGTCGCGAATATACTTTTACATAAAATTCTTCAGGATCCATCCAAAAACACCACCCCTCAACAACCTATCACTGCAGCCGTCGACGAGTTTCTAGAATACCTCGTGGTGATGTTGCAAGAATCCTCTGGCAGATTTCGAAACACGGCGCATCGAACCCTAACAACTTTCTGGGTGTACATGGTCTATGTTGCCATGTATGACTTCCAAGAACCATCGAGCGGTAGCTCGGAAGCGAGCTGGCCAAATAGATTCTTTGCCTTACTGGAAAAGAACCCCCATTTGATGAATGGTCGCTTATGGGGTGATTACTATTCGAAAAACTATCTCTTCTCACCAAAAGCGAAGGATAACTTCGTGACACCCGATATTGAATCACTGCCATTCTTTACTGGCCAAGCTCCTCGCGACAAAGTAGCCGGTTTTGACTCCAAAAAGCTAGGAGAGGATCAGAATGCTCGACGACTGAAGCGCTGGGCATACGCCACTCTTCAAACAGTAAAGGCGACCAATACGCGTCGCGGCTTAGTTGTCAAGACTGCGTTAGCCAACTTACAAGGGGAGACGATTCGCCAAAGAGCAAAGAATCCGCTCGTAGAACCTTACTCCGAAACACAAGCATATTTCTGGGTTCAAATGGTCCATGCTGGCATGGAAGGTATCCTCAAAAAGAGTCCAGATTTCGATTTTACCCGAGTATCTTACGAAACAGTGGAAATTCTGTACCCAGATGCCTTTGGCGCCGATGATGTCTGGAAACAATATTACCAAGAAGTTGACTGGAAGGGTATGCCTGGTAGGCTGAACTTCATGCCTCCCAAGAAAGGTAAAGTCATTCCCAACTTTTCGCCAATAATTGATATCCACCAAGACTGGAAGACTGCGGTCTCAGAAGTCGTGGTTCCAACAATGGAGGAATTGACTCAACGTGCCAACTGGATTTCGAGTTATCAGGCTTCACAAGTTTCACAAGTGGAGGACCCAAAGAAACCAGAAAGCTCGCCGCCCAATCCCGTCAGTACAGGCACTGGCACTTTTCATGAAGATGATGACGATGACGATTGGGTAGAGGTTACAGAGATCACAACGAAGACTGCCTCTACTAAAATATCGAATCTCGAGAACCTGGCTCCAAATTTCGGCGCGGCACCAGCGCCGGAGCCACCACGAACTGAACCTCCTCCGCCGACAGCGCCCCAAACTCCGCAAAGCTGGCAAGAACATGCAGAATTCATTCACAAGATCTTCAAACAGCTACCAAAGGACCAGTCTGGAATCAATCACACAAATTTATCACGAATTGGTTACGAAGAAGTCAATAAAGACCAACGCCAACTCACAAAGATGGCGTTCTGGGTCCGCATGATCGTTGAAGCGTATGTAGATACTTATGGTCCCAATCCAAGTGACGACGGCTCGAAGGGAGAATCGGAGGCTACAATCTCGATTAGTCTCCACGATTTCCTGTCGAAAAATTTGGAACTTTGTTGGGAAGATTTATGGATGGTTTATTACACTGAGCTCTCATGGAGAAGTGTCACGGCGAATGAAATGATTCTCGGTTGCGATCGCAAACAGTTAAGAAGCGTTAGAGGCTGGAAAGCACATAACATGGAAACATAATTCCATTAGTTAATAGCCATTCTTATTTACAAGCATTTTCTATTGTATCTTTATATGCGGAGAAGCTATATAAAATTCCTAGCTATAACACAATGTAATCCGAAACTAAAAATTTAGTTTACTCCGTCCTATCCTTTGCTACAACTGTCAACGGCCCTTTCAACGTCGGCACCACTAGCGCTGTCCATTTCATATTTTCGTCCTTAAAGTCGCTCCAAAAATGTAGTTCGAATCTTCGGACCATCCTTGCAAGAATGATCCTCATATCAACCCAAGCAAGATCCATACCTAAGCAAATACGAGAACCACGTCCAAAAGGTATAAAATAGTTATCCATTCGTTTCAATTCGTCACCAGTGGCGAGCCACCTTGCTGGGTCCCATTTAAAGGGGTCTGGGAATACCGTCGGATCGGTGTGGTACAAATAACTGGCATTCCAAATTGATGTGCCCTCTGGGAGATGATAACCGAGAAATTCGGCTCCGCCCTTTGGCACGTCTCGAGGAAGAGGCGCCGGAATCCCGTGGCTAAATCGAAGTGACTCTTTGATGCAAGCGACTAAAAATGGTAGCTTTTCGAGGGTATCGTCATCAATGGAAGAGGTCGGCTCTGGCATTACCGTTTTCAATTCATCGAGAAGGCGTTGCTGTATCTCCGGATTTTTGATTAAGTAGTAGGTCGCAAATGTCAAGGCGGTTGCTATAATTGAACGTTAGTGACCAATAAAAGGTTCCTGATAAAGTAAAGTTCGAAGTGAGTTAATTACATATCGTTTCTCCAGCGGCATTGAATATCACGAATCCTTCATTTATCAACTGTTTATCGGTCACGGCTTTCCATCGGCCTTTCGGATCATCTCTATACAGTTGCTCGAACACGGAGAATACCTCTTTCTCGCCACTCTCCCAGAGAGCTTTGTGCTCGAATATCGCAGTATTCATTTTGTCTTGAAAATCCAGGATATCCGCCATAAGAGGGTTGAACTTCCTCACATTTGGCCGACTCATAAGACTAAAAATCTTCCCAGTCATTGCGAATATCTTCGGCCACGCGAAGTGTAATCCGGATACTCCAACCAAAGCCTCAAAAGCAAGATGGACACTCGGAGCAAAAGTCGGATGATCTAGAGTGTCAAAACAACGATTGAAGCAGTAAGGGGTGATAACGTCGCTTCCGAAGCATCGAAATCCTCTTTGAATTTGGAAGGGCTTGCCATTGAATTCGGCAAGACGGTCTAGGAATTTTGAAACCTTGCTTTGAATCAAATCTTCGAGTTTACGAACCGATTTCTTATTAAAATATGGGTGAATTGCCGCGCGTCGCATTTGAGCCTCATGGAAATCCGTCAGTGCTAATGATGTCTCGTGGTGTTGTTCGATATCATAGTAGGTGTGGTTCTTTGCGTATTTCGTGCCAACTTTGAAGATTCTATTATTAAGACATGATCTGATTAGGTTCCGCTACGAGGATCGAGTTTATGTATTGATCTTGCCTGTTATAGGAGTCGATATCTTTAATGTGGACATCGCCAGAAGATATTCTGATAATTGGACCTGAATACCAGAAGGGGAGATTTCAGCATCATGATTAGTATTAAGCATATATGCTAGGATAAAATGACGACTAACCATATTTCTGATGCCATTTTTCAACCTGGAAGACAAGCTGCCCTTGACCGCTACCAAGATACCAATGGAATCTGAGGAGAGAGTCTGAAATGAGAATACCCTTTGGACCCGGCACCTTGGATAGTGGATGGAAGTATATTCTATAAATAAATCGGACAATAATGAAAAGAAAGAGACATGAAATGAAACCCATCAAGAGGTCCGTGAGGGCAAACTTTGTAAGCATTTTGTTCAAAGGCGCCCCGTGGAATCGCCAGAAACCCTTTGAATGGCCTTCCAAAAAGCTATTCATTCTGACCACTGTGTTTCTAAATTTTGCGGAAGAAAGGGAGGGAATTATGGCTCGACAATAAAATCCGATGTTGAGTGCCTCGTTCTAACCGCTTTGTATCTACTTTGGAGTAGTGGAGCCAGTGATCATACTAACTGGCCAGTCTAGAGATTATCGAACTGTGATACAGGATTAATTTACGGAGCTCCCGAAGTTTTTCAAGTTGAACTCTTCATGGTGAGGGGAAAACTTGATAAATTTATTGTGCCATGGCGCCTTCGTGGTATCGCTTGGGCCGTCCTCAAGACAAGCGCCGAGACGCAAGGTTTGCAGGTTACATATTCAAATGCAGCTCAGGGAATAGAAATCGCTCGCGGCAAGCGAAAGGCGGCAAGGCCGTAGCAAGAGATAAAGGACAATTTTGGAACTATCATCGATATTATCTTGAGACAATTTTCATTGTGAGATGTTTTACTGGGAACGCGCTGTATATTAGGCCTGCTTGAGTTTCCTTATGAATGCTTTGGTGGTCGCGACCATGGTCATAGCTTTTGATCGATGTTTTGGTTGTCTCATGGGTCTAAAAGCCAAGACCATAGCTGGCCCGGGCGCTGGGACCACCCGTCCCGCAAACAAAACGCCAATTTCCTGAGGGGCAATATCCTAAGGCCAGCTTTGGCCAAAATGATATTAACATGGCACGCATGGTTCTCCCGAGAAGTTCACAAATCGAGTATTGATTCGCATATCTCGGTTCGCACAGGGCCTCGAGTCGCTCGTTCACGCAAAAGGAAAAGGAAAACAGTACGGAGTAACACATTGCTCATGAGGGGAGTGCTGGAATCACTTTAACCTTCGTCTCAGCCAAGGCCTCGCTAGTATCAACCGAAATTTTCTCGACAAAATGGCATGACTACTTCGTACCTTCACCCTGTAACCCCTACATAATACATCGGGTTTCCTGCGAATAGCCTCCGCCTTTTTTTTTTTTTTTTTTATCAATATGGTGTGTACAAAAACAATGAGTATACTAGTAGTCACTTGGTGTCGGTCAACGAACTTTCCCCCTATATAATGATTTGAAAATATCCTGGGCGCTATGATGTGATCATTGACGGCAAAATATGCGCCAAGTCGTATTTTTATTCTGGGACCGGGGTCACAGAATCTGACATTCGCTATGTGCGAGGAACTGGTCAACCCCTGGAACCGTCTGATTGGAGAGCTGAGCCGCCTACCGGCATTATTGAAACCAGGGAATTTTCAGGATGGTGTTACCTGATTCTCACCACGAAATTAATGGGAATTGTTAAAAGCCCTGGTTTTCCATCCCCTCGTTCTAAAATGTTCACCGCTCGCGAAACGACAAAAAGATAACAGTATCGCGACCTTTTGGATATGGAATCCACAGAATGTCAGCGAATACAAATGGATTATGCTCTTTATTCGATCAGAGGGGTAACGCGATCACCCAATGCGCCTAATAAAATTATTTTCCACAGCACTAACCGTACAAACTTCCTCTAGTGGCGATAATAAACGATACGCTTTATTTTACAAGTGGTTCATATCTTTTCAATCGCGATATCAAACCGGCTAGCGATCCCAAACTTCATAAACTCAACCTCGCTGATAATATAAACGTTGATGGAATAATACCCGAATCCTCGATCGCTACGGAAGACGCCCCACAAGAGCTTACAGATAAAGATGCTGGATTAGGGACGTTCTTTTACAATGAAGAAAATTTGTGGGCGTACGCTGCGGTTCGAAGGGGTGATGATGTCCCCCGGACCGTAAATCAAACGAACACAATGTGGACCTATGACTTGGCGGGCAAGACATGGGTAGAAGAGAGCATAGACGGTGGAGAATACCAATGGTTCAATCAATCAAACGGATTCTACGCGACGACACCCGATGGAAGAAGTTTTTATGGTGGCGGTCAAGGAATTGGCACATATGGAAGAAATGCCGGAGTAATTCTGTTCGAAGGGAATTCTACGAGTCCGAAATGGAGTTTTATCAAAGAGTCGCGAGACACAAACGGCCTTCCTACACCAGGAACTGTAGGGGGCTCAGCAGTATATGTGCCAGTTGGCGAACAAGGGATACTTGTCCTGCTTGGTGGATACGATGTGAGCACATTTTTATTCCGTTTCATGGAAGAAGTAAACAGCTAATGAGGAAGCAGACTACCAAAAAAGGTGTTCTGTTTGCGCCAGGCAGCGGATTAGACTGGGACTTTCGACCTCTTACAGACATATATATTTACGATATCGCGACGAATCTTTGGAACGTTGTGACCGCTACGGGCGTCACGGTCCCCGAAGAACGCTCAGAATTTTGCACTGTTGTCAATAGCGCATCAGATGGCTCATACCATAATATCGTCCTATATGGAGGATGGACGCAATTCCGCGAAGCTGCATTTTCAGATGTTTGGGTGCTATCGCTCCCTTCCTTCAGGTGGGTCAAGGTTGATGATGAGAACAATCCGGATACTCGGCCAACGAAAAATAATCTTGACAATCCTGAGATTCCAAACGTTGGGAGGACAAGACATAGGTGTAACTTATACAAAAACACCCAGATGATTGTCACTGGAGGGATTGTAACGGAGTACCATGATATCAAGTTGAACATTGATGCATGCAATTCTTCTCATCCCCCATTCATGGCCCTGGACACAAATACTTTCGTTTGGAAAGCCTCGATAAGCCCCGAAGAGCAAGATTATGAGGTACCCAGCTTTGTTCGGAGTGCCTCTCGTAACAGGTATAGTCCTTACCATAACTTCAAAGTGATAATCCAGCAATCTAACTATAACTCTCTGTACTAACTTTCATGTAATAGGCGAGATCCCGAGGAAGGTTGGCCAAATGCCCGTGTAGCAAATTTGTTTACCACTTCTACGTCCGCGCCAACTACCTCGTCTACATCTACTTCGACATCACCTCCCACTACTTCGGAATCCGCGAGTCCCAAAAGCGGTCTATCCACTGGTGCAATAGCGGGCATTGTTGTTGGGATCGTGTTGCTTCTGTTCTTAATAGGGGGCCTGATATTCTGGAAACGCTATCGAAGTCATCGGCGAGAGCCTGTTATACCTGGACCGTACGATTACTTCTCTGAAGGAGGCGCTGGACCGAACGTTTGGCCTAAGAGTGAGCTACCAGCATCAAGCGTACCACCCGCAGAACTTGCAAACAACTATTCGGCGATGGAACTTCCCACCAGATCGAACAACCCCGAACTCCCAGCAAGCCCAGTGAAGATTGAGCTTCCGGTCCACTTATCCGAGACTCATCAATTGATACAAGCTCCTTCGCCATTCCCTCGACATTGAACAATTCTAAGTTTGGGGCAATAACTTCTTATAGGTGGTTTTGCCCCGCTTGAGGCAAACTTACGGACCCCATTCTCAGTATCTTTATGTTTCTTTGGATCTAGACATACCCCTTGTACGATAAGTTAGTGATGATAGGAGTTAGTTGGAGTTTTGTTGGAACACGTACAAATACCATCATCTTTCAGATTCACACCGGGCGAGGCTTTGTTTCCGTCGGAATCCTGTGCCAAGTGACAACCTTTTGGATTCAACTAGTGGTAGCGACGCGACACGACTTGATTAGCCGATCTCGCGCTGCGATGCCCCGCTCGAGAATCGATCAATTCTCTAAGATCTTTACAAACATTCATAATTCGGGTTTGCGCAAGTGATTGCAACAGAACCCTGCCCGGAACTCTGCAGGGTTCCGGGCTATCAACCGTTACCAAGGGTCAATATTCGATCATTGTAATAGTCCTTATCCTGTAATTTTGCTAGCTACTAGGAATATAAAGGGTGAATACCATCCCCCCGCCATTACGTGCGAATTATGCCAAACCAGTGATATCTAGCGCTCTATATGTTACTATCTGTGTGTTTTATACCACCATCCATGCAATTTCGATGTTCGATGTTATACTTGAATGTTCAATAACCAAAATTTTGGTTATTAAAAGGTTTATAATTCTATGAATGATATGGTGCATGTCTCATGAGATACTATTTGTAGATCCACGAAACTTTTGCCGGCACCCGTGCCTCTGAGCACTAGATTGCGGAATGGATATATAATACAATGTAAGACTGTGCCGCACAAACTTTAATGATGCAAGAAGCCACGACCCGCACCAGGTTATCAATAACTGAATGAACAATGCAATGACGCTATCTAGTTATAGCTACAGTAACAGGAAACTAGCGGTATATACCGCGATTTGCAACGCAGCACAAGGGCCTAGACTTCTAAAGCAACAATTGGCCTCTCCATAACCATGATGCGCGATAGAGGTTGCAATCTTATCAATGCATCATGACACACAACAGAGAGACTTTTCTTTTTGAAATCTCAGAAGCGAGTGCGGACCTTCCATCCCGCACGATATCGCTACCAAACCTCGGACGATTAGAGCGTTCTGGTCACGCTAGTACCTCGCTATCCTTGAAAAACGGTTGACTAGTCTATTCAGGCCCACGAGGGTTGCCTTTGGTTATTTACAAGTTGTACCGCACCGCAGCAAAGGAGTCCAACAATACAACAATTGATTTTTTTTTTCTCTGATAGGATCTTCGCATGTATCGGCGCACTAGGTAGACAAGGAACATTCATCGAAATTCGTTCGTGCCGCTCGTATACTCATTCTCATACGTACGAGCCACAAGGGTAGAGCTCCTTGTAGTCTCATAAATATCCAGTCTATAGATGTGGATAAACCCACTCTTTAAATCATTGTTCTCCCCAGGATTTCGCGATTATGGACGTATAGAATTAATACATCAATTCACGCAAACCATACCCAGGAGGACTCACCATATACCAAGGTAAACACCAGCGGGGTATTGTTGACTTCAAAGTGGCTTCAGTCAATATTACGGTCTTTCAGTCCTCGGAATAGCAGTTACAACTTGCCTGGTGCCAGAAAAATCCGAATAAAGGAGTTTCTTTCGACATTAAAACTGGCTACACCGGTGTACATGACAATGGCCGAAGACGTTTCGATCCCGAATCTCTTACGGGGAGACCACGACACACTGATCAAAGTCGGTCTCGCTTTAACTTACTCTACACCATCCTTTCGCCAAATGACCATGGCGCAGGTAGCAAACTATTTCTACCACCTGGTCCGAATAAACGGGACGTTGAATTACACCAGAACGACCTCCGAGACGCTCGGACCGGAGTTTCAGAAGCTGGAGGGAGAAATCCCATTATTTCAGTTATTAGGGAGCCAACCAGCATATCTCATATCAACGGAGTTAAAATTATACTTGGACACATTACCGCATGAAGATATGGGTCGCATGCTCATGGTCCCAGCGATCATACTTCCAACGCTAGCCGCGATATCTGTATTACTTAGATTTTTCACAAGATACTACATCACTAAGATGGTGAGATGGGAGGATTGGTTGATCGTTCCCGGCTTAGTAGGTTTTCAACTCCTTTAAATAATAGCCTATACTTTTGGCTCATGCCTGTTGACTTGTTTCTAGGTTCTGGCGATTGCGTTCTCTATTTCTATAGGCGCTGGTATTTAACTTCCCTAGCCTTTAGTGTGTGTAGTTAGATATCATACTGACTAGGATATGTGATTGTAGCAAATGGATTAGGAATGCATATTTGGGACGTACCTCTCAATGATATACTCGAAACATGGAAGGTAGCTTCACTGCGATCAACTCTTACAAGCCGTCCTAGTCACTGATTTTCCGGTACTCAGAATCTCATAATCCGCCAACATTTTATAACTTTCTGTCACTTTTTCATCAAAATGTCGCTGCTCGCTTTATACTACCGACTCAGTCCGAAACCTTCGTTCCGAATAGCCGTCGCAATTACCGGATTAATAACCGTCCTCCACACGATCGCCAACTTTTTCGCCACGTTATTCGCTTGTACACCTATATTATGGCCATATGCTTTGTATACCTTTCGATGCGGTGTGGATCGCTATGCGCTCAATTTATCGGGTGTGGCGATATTTATGGTTCTGGATGTGGTCATCGTGTAAGTTTTTGTTCTTTCTGTCGCCTCTCTAATCGCAGTTGAATACCGAAGTCACAAGCTGACTTATTCCAGACTCCTACCGATTCCAGTAATTTGGCGACTTCAGCTCAAGAAGCGAGACAAGTTGTTTACTATCGGGTTATTTGGTCTCGGGATCCTGTAGGTATCCCAGGATATTTTGAGAATCGATTACTTACTAACCCTTGCTTGATAACAGAGTGTGCATCGCGAGCGGTATAAAAGTAGCCACTGTACACGCAGCAGCCTACGACGTCGATAGCACCTGGCAAATCGACAACTTCCAATGGACATTGTAAACTCCACTCCCCAACCAGAAAAGCAAAATTAAAGAAGAAAAAAATCCCTAAACTAACAATAACGCTACAGAATCGAGTTGAACCTCGGAATAATATGTGCTTGCGCCCCTTCCTTCCGCCACTTAACCTCCAAATCCCGCCTGAAAAGGCTCTACCAAGAACGCATCAAACATAAAAGAGTATTCGGCCCCGCGGACCCGTTCAGTTCCTTCGAACAACTCCAGCTTCGAAGAATATCCGCCGGAAACTCCGAAGTAACGGGTTCCTCGCTCGCGCTGCAGGTCTCAAACGCGATAAGCGCGAACACGGATTCAAAAATCGAAACAGTCAGGTCTCCTAAACCCGCGTATCTTCACCCGAATGTTAATAGAAGTAGGCATAATATGAGAATTCTTTCGAAGGATGATATGGATCTTATAGAGCAGGGTATTGGAATCAGTGATGCGGAGTTTTATGCTAGAGAGCTGGATGTTGAGGCTGAGGTTGAGCGGGAGAGTATTTTTACTCATGATTTGACTCGAGCGAGTTCTCGGGTTTTGCCGGAAGATAATGAATTTGAAGGTGGTGGTTTTGAGATTATTAAGGGTTCTAATGTCAAAATCAAATAAGATCTTATGATTTTAGAAGGACTTAGAAGGATTGTTTTCGGTCGCGGTAGTAATGTTTTGATCATCGTTTTCTTAGTTTTCTCTTGCTGGATGATAGAGAATCGCAATTCTCTAAATTAGCTGTAGCTGGCTAGGATCTAATTAGGGCTGGACTTGGTTTCCTTTTGAAATACAATTGTATAGATTACAAAATGGTGGCTCGTCTCCTCGAATAAGAATGATGTATCACATTCTTGAATCGCGGGTACGCGAAATAATATTATTGGACACATATATCACTAGTCCCTTAGAACTTGCTCATAACTTCAGCGTCTATTCAAAATGTCGTGATCTAAATTACGAGATATCATACTAAAGTAGAATAGAATAAGTCCCCTAGCCATTTCATTTTACATGTAACTATTAATCAAATCGACGTCGTGAAAGGTTGTCCTGGCCTGGTTCCTTGGAATCAACACCAACAACGTCTAGGGCTCCCAGCCCCTCGCAGGCTATGAAGCAACAGATGCGCACAATTACCCTTGTCCAACGGGTTTCGAATATTTACCTCACCTCGTTCTAGGAAATATCTAATGTGGCAGTAAATTGAGCATCTTAAGATGATCTTCTAGCAATGGTCCTTTTCGCCCCCAGCTCCGGAAACCGTGATACCACTGGGTTATACTCTGGTCAAAAACAAGAAACCTAGACTTGAACTTATTCAATTTCTTTCCGCTAAAGGTAACCTAAAAATACATGCGCACGCAAGTGCAAGACATATCGCCAGTGATACACCCTAAAGAATACCATGTAAAGAAAGAGCATATACCAATACATCGCGCTCCAAACTCAGAGGCACCAGAGATATACGTTTTATTGAAAACCTCGGTCCTTTGCCTTCAGTATTCTCCTCATAAGAAGACCCGGCTCTAAAACGCACCGGGGAGTTCTTTCGTCATGGCATATACGCTATCATCGTGTGCCAATGGAGGTCGGTTCATAGTCTGCGGTTTCCCGAGCACTGATTTCTCGGCCATCGGTTCTCCGTTGGTCACAGGTAGCGTCGCATCATCTTTGTGTTGTGCTTCCGCTAACATTTCCGGCAAGTCGCCCATATGAGCTGCATCCGCATGAGGTACTGAGTTCGTAGTTGTCATGATAGGTCTCTCGTGTACCGGTAGAGCATCAGGGACGTCCATGGCGTCATCCGCAGACGCGGTTGCTTTGTTGGACTCTGTCAAAGAATGGACATGAGCCGCGACAATGTTCGCGAAAGCCTCAGCTTGTTGATCAACTGAAGCCTCTGGATTCTGAAGTGTCATAGTTGGTTCGGCTGTCTCTTTTGTTGAAATGAAACCGCTATCCGCACCCGATTGTTCTTGCAGTGGCTGTGGTGTTTTTACCTTGACGTTTCCTAGGTCAGCGATGAGACCCTGCGACCAAGCATTCGTCTCGTCGGTCTCAGGGGCTGGCGGTGAGAGTTCTCCTGCTTGCGAGGCGTCACCAAGACTCCGTCTTACGACAGTGAATAGGTCCGCACTTTCGTCAAGTTTGGGTGGTTGGGGCTCAGTGGCAGCTTGATGAGGCTCAGTGGTAGGCTCACTGGGCTCCGCGTTTGAAATTTGAGAATTGGGAAGAATATCTGACACCAACGAAGTGTAACGTTGTTGGTGGTCTATGGCTGTAGGAGGAGTCGAAGCTGGTGAAATACCTCGCTGGCTAAAAGTACCGCTATCGATCTGTCGCAAGCCGGGCCGGTTAGGATCATCGCTGTATATACTGGAAGCATCATCACTAGTGATAATGGGAGGCGAAAGAAGGGCTGTGGATTTAGCGCCCGAGGAATCAATGGTCGAAGTATTAGATAAAGGAGCTTGTTCGAAAGAAGGTTCTTGAACAGGCGTAGATTCAAGAGGGAAGCTGGTAGGATGCACGGGCTTTGCATCTGGAGAGTCCACGACTGTCGCGTCTCGCGTGGGAACTGGTTCGACGAATCCACTATCTGCTACGCTAACACACGCCACTGTTAGTTCGGGAGAAACTTCACGAAACTTAGAGTTTTTGCATTGCTTGCTGACCTTTTCTCTCACCGTGAGCGAACTGGTCTCTTCCGAAGCTCGGGTCCTTTTGCGGACTCGGTAGCTGAGCGAGAGCTTCGGCGGCGAGAGAGACCTCGTTGTTGGCGTGTTTATTATTCTGTTCGTGAATCGTTCCTAAAGCAGCAGCCTTCGCATCCCCGTCCAACGGCGTGACACTCGCCAGGCCTTTATTCGCACCCGCACTGTCTGGCACGGTGACGTTCGTTCTCGGACTGACGGCCAAGTAATCATCGCCGTATTTGTCTAGAGTGTACATCTTGTCTTTACCGTTTACGTGAAGCACGTTTTGAGGTTCCGAATGGTTAGGGGAGACGATGTCTCTCGGTTCGCTGTTTGCAGAGCCGTTGGCAGTTGCCGGCGGTTCACCGAGATTGAACGACTTGCGGAAGCCAGGATCTCGAGCATTTGGCGGCTTGTTGGGGTCTGGCTTGAGGGTCGGTGCTGCCGCTGGTGATGTTGGTGACTTTGAGGTGGCTGAGGCGGTGGGTATGCTCTTCTTCTTGTCGGACGAGTGGAGAATGGACTTGATCTTGTCTTTGAACGTCATGATTGCGATATCTATCTCGAGATCTCGAGAATCAACCAGTCGTAGGTGCCAGATTATACGGGAGATTGGGATTGAACTGAAGAAGAGTAATTCGAAGCTGAAGTGGTAGCGTTTCTAACCCGGAATCAACTCCGAGTTTAAAGTACTTTAAAGTTACTTGAACCGAGCTGCAGCCAGGCTAAAAGTATCAGACTGAGAAGACGGCGTCGCCCTCCTCCGCGAATTACCTAGCCCCGGATTCTTTCGAGGAAAGGCGGCAGATTGTAGCGAGCAGCGAGGAGGCGGTAGTACGGGGTCGAAAAGCGAGGCTGGTTGGAATTGGATTTTGAACAAGCACGAAGAGGGGCGAGATAGAGAGACTTCAAACTCAAAGATGCGTCTTGAGATGAAGGCCCAGTATTAATAGTACATTGCGTCAATCACATCCTGCACCCTCGAAACAGCTTACAACCTGCCAAATAAACAATGTCGAGAATTGCGAGGCTTCGTGTTTCGAGCTTTGGAGACAGGCAGCCGGGCAGGACTGGAGGCATGGGCAGGCTTCTATGACGTCGGCCTCGCCTAAGCAGGGCCACCGGCCAGATGGGAAGGTAGCCTGCCCAGTCTGCATGCAGTCCCATGTCCGTACGTGTATGGAGGGTGGGTATTATTTGGGTATGTATATGTACTGTATGTCTCCTCGTACATATGTAGGTGTTTTCTGCATATTCTCACGACGCCGCCGCTGGTTCTGTAACTTTGCAGCCTGGCCGGCGTCTCTTGAAGCACGTCAAAGGGGCCCTCATCGTGTATAAAAGACATTTTCTTCTGGGATTACCGTTGGAGTTGGATCCACCAATACCATTCACCCAATTACGAGACTAGTTGGTCGGGTTAGATCATTTGCTTGTTTCTAGGCATTCGCATCTGGGTTACGAGCAGTGTCTCGCAAAGAAATTTTCTCCTCGTCGAAAGGTCCCTAAATCACTGAACGAAAAGAAAAATAAAAAAAAACTTCACCACAATTAGCTGACAGAATGGACATTTTCACCAATAATCAGACCACTCCGGCCGATTTCACCCATGTGGCGGCCAATCGGACATCCCACCTTCCAGACACTGCAGATGCGGCCACCAACTACGCACTAATCGTCGAGTATCTGCTGCTGCAGGTGTTCCTCACATTCTACGCCAGCAGAACCGTCAAGTATCTCTTCACGAAAATAGGCTTCGGGGCGTTAGGCACCCTGGCCGGTACGTTTTGCCCGGAACTCTGCCCGTTTGGGAAACTACCACAAACAACACGTTTTGACAATTGTTCTAGGCAACTGGATATCGTTCTATTACGGCGCTATCGGATGGCTGATTAGATGGTTCGTCGTCCCCGTGCTCTATGATTCCGGGCTCGCCAATGAAGAGAACGGCGACGCGGGCGTCTGGGTCGGCATCTTCGGCTTCGTGATATTGATCAGTCGGTCGTTTGAATCTTTAAAATTTGTGAAACTGTTCCCGAGCAGGTGAATACAAATCCATAACGCCAATATCATAACGATATAGCTAGGATAATTTGTAGTTTTACACGCTTTCATTGATACCACGCTGCATTTGGATCATATTCTTGTATCAGGCTATAACAAGCCCTATAGGATTGTATTATAGTTAAACTCATTACCACGGCATATTGAGTCAATTATCTCAAGCCTCGACTTTCATAACTTCAGGTCTAGAGCATGCATGTGCCTTTTCACCCCACGCGGTAAGAATCTGCTCAAATGGAGAAAAAGTGTCCCGCGAAGTATACAGCTACAGCATATCGAATACCCATGAAACACCCACAGTAGCCCGTGCGCGGGTGTATAATGCGCCGTTCGAATCTCACAAATGAATCCATGTAACAGATAACCACCCAAAGAAGGCCATCTAGGCATATATTTAAAGAAGAAGAAAATATGTCTAGAAAGGCATTCACAATCGTCCATTTCACCGCCACAGTATCGCTACTCGCAACCTCCATCCTCTTAATCCTCATCTCCCTCTCCGGCGGCATATGGCGCGATTACTCCCTCCTAACCATCGTTCTAAAAAATAACTCTCCCTTCGAAGCCGTCTCATTCTCCCGTGACAGGGACTCCTACGCCACGTATGGAACGTTCAACTATTGCATTCAAAATATTGACATGGGCCGCGGGTATCAGAAACAGAGTTGTTCGGATCCCACCGTCGGATATCCTATAACCGAAGTACAAGCCGCGATCGATGGGACAAAGTTTTTCGAAAATAATAAGAATTTAGATGGCTTTACGAAAGTTATGATATTACATCCTATCGCGGCAGTGACTAGCTTCGCCGGATCGATATTGTCGATTCGAACGGGTCATCTGACGAGTGTGTGGGCGATGGGATTGACGTTAGTTAGCTGGATCATGATTGTTGTCGCCATGTCGATGGAGTTATATTTATTCGTGATTGTGCACGAGCATGTCACGAGTAAGGAGGTCGGCGGGGGGAGTAGAGCCTACTTTGGAGCCGCGTTGTGGAGTCTTGTCGTGGCGTTTATATTGGTGACTTTCGCTACTATTGTCATGGCGGCGACAGTCTGGCAGGGGAGATGGTGGTGGAAGGGGGAAGAAGTTAGGACGGCGAGGGCGCATAGAAGGAGGAAGCATGAGAGGAGAGCTAATGGAGAGGTTACTTCGACGGAGAGTTCTCCGGTTAGACGATGGAGCAGAGAGGAGAATCACCAACCCTTCTGGAGGCATAGAGAGGTAAGTATTCCGGAGGTTTTAGAGATAATACATAAGCACAGTCTTACTAACTTGGGTGGAACTTTAGGATCAGGGAGCTTTAGTGTTTGAATAGCAGACACATCTACATAATGAAAGGAAATCGCACCATACATAATTCAACTATATCCGATAACCGTAACCCAAATCCATCTATCCCGTATAGTTTAATGATCTAACCTTCATATCCTTTATATCCTTTATATCCCCTCCTTTAATCTATTGTTTCCTCGTAACTTCTCGTGACCTGTCACGCTCCTCTACTAAACCTCATCGTAGATATTCGCGTCACTACTCCTTTGTTAGTAGGGGATTCAAACACATGCGGAACAAAGATCTTACAATTCGCCCAAGCCTTCTCTCCTGGGTGCCTCCTTGTTCACCCAGATGGCGCAACTAGTTCCAGGACAAGTGAAATCACCCCATCCCTCTTCATCAATGACAACTTCGCCTTGTGCCCATTCCAATACATCAGTCCACGTTTCACCCGCGTGTTCCGCGCCTACATTCATTCTCTTTGTTCCCGGTTCCGCATTCGACAAAACTACTGCGACACCGAAAGACTACCAACCCGTTAGCGTAAGGACCTTCGAGTCGTCGCAGGACTCTAGTATTCTAAAGCGTACCTTATCGTGTGTTCCTTTCCTCACCCAACCCACACAATTCGCCTCATCCCAGTAATCGTTCTGCTCGCCGTATGAATAGAACTTCCTCGCAGCCAACATAACCGGCAACTTGCCACCACAAGCCGGCCCTTCCTCACCGTCCGGATTCTTAATCCCGAATAAATCTCCATAAAAGACGCAAGGATACCCGTCAACCCTCAGCAAAATAATCGCATAAGCCAGGGGTTTCATCCACCCTTCGAATTTGATAAAACTAGCTTGTCCGGGTTGGGTATCATGATTCCCCACGACCGTAACCGCATTAACAGGCACCCTCGCCACCAAAGTCTCATCAAAGACTTTCCTCAAATCCGCTCTTTCGGAGGTACTTATTTCGCAAAAGTTGTAGAACAGCGGTGCGTCGAATAGTGAGAATTTACGACCCATGGAATCTAGATACTTGACCATATTCTCCGCGGAGTCCTGCCACCATTCTCCGACGAAGAACCAGTCTCCCGGAACCTCTTTATCGAGGTGGGAGATGAATTCTTTGAGGAAGGTTTCGGAGAAATGGCGGGCGGCGTCGAATCGCATGCCTTTGAGGTTCAACTCGCGGGATACCCAGACACCCCAGTTTTTGATGTCCTCTCTTACTTCCGGGTGGGAGAAATCGATATCCGCGAACATCAAGTAATCGAAGTTGCCTTTTTCCGTGGTATCGACCGAGTTAGACCAGGTCTTATCCGTCACGGCGAAGATTGCTTTTTTCCCAGTCGCGTCGTCACTATCCCCAATATCATAACTTGTCAGTAACCACACCAGACTACGATCCCATCGATCTGTATAAATATCTTAGAAGGAAACTGTGGGGGAAAACATACTAATCAGTCCCGCTGAAATGATACCAATGCCATTTCAATTTACTGTACTCCTCCCCTCTGCCCGGAAAATCGAACCCAAACCATCCTTCAATCTCGTATGGATCGGATACCACTTGCGTTCTATCGTCCGGATTCACTTCCACAACTTTACATTTCTCCGTATGATCCGCGCCAGCCTTATGATTCAACACCACGTCAAAATACAACCCAACGCTCAACTCCTTCGCGAGATCTCTCAGCGCGATTAAATCTTCCTTCGGGCCCCATTTCGTGGGTTTAGTATTCTTCTGCTCGAATTCACCGAGATCGTAGAGGTCGTACTGGGATTACCTAACGTATTAAATTCCAATCGAAGAAAGATAGACAGGGTTTATTGGAGACTAGATACGTACGATATCGTATCCGTTTCCTTCTGGTGAACTGGCTTTACATGCTGGAGGGATCCAGATGTTGGAGATACCGATATCTGAGAGGCCCGGGAGAACCTTCGCGAGACGTTTCCAGTGTTTTCGGTCTGCTGGAACGTACCTGGATTGTTACACGAGGAGTTCGTGTTAGTCAATCACGGTCTTTGATTCGAGCCATTGGAGGCGGGAGGGTATACCATTCGAACGCCTGTAGCATCACCGCATTAACCGGCGTTGGTGGTAAATCTTTACGCATCCAAAATGCTCAATTAGTCCTTCTTCTTCCTTCTCTCAATTATACACGGTAGTATATCTTACCGCTAGCCATTGCGAGTGTGTGAAACCCTGAAAGGTCGAAATCTAGAAGCTCTACGAACGAAAGAGTGAAAATAGCAGATCTACTGCGAATCGTCTATAGAGAGTATAGCGAAGCAAAGAATCCCGAGCTTAACGAAAGATAAAAATAATTTATATCCAGGGACCTTCACGCTAAGTCGCTTTTTTAAAACAAAAATTAGGAATGCGAACGTCATTCCTCATGACGCACGCCAAGCATCTCGAACAAGGTCGGGTTTCTACCACGTTCAA
The DNA here is from genome assembly GCA_036971365.1 of Dactylellina leptospora. Classification (NCBI taxonomy): domain Eukaryota; kingdom Fungi; phylum Ascomycota; class Orbiliomycetes; order Orbiliales; family Orbiliaceae; genus Dactylellina; species Dactylellina leptospora. Next base: position 1,114,882 of record JAJTUC010000014.1, on the reverse strand, counting down.
CACACTAGGGGCGACTGAATCGGAAAGGTGTCGCGAGAAGTTACGCTTGACTTGGACAAAGCCATCCATCGGGCAGGGGATATCCGTGACAATACAAATAGCTGAGAAAAACGAGGGTATATACGAAAACAGATAACGGATATAATATATTTTGCGACGCTTCAATTCTTCACATGCGCGTATTTGGACCACTCAGGATCCTTCCATCCATAATGAACCGACCTCTAATCGACAAGTTAGCTATCTCTTACAAAGCAACATTAACTTCTCAATCGTCCCGAGTAGATTTCTTACCTTAAAAGATTTATAAACCTTCCCACCCTTCCCACCATTCTTCAACAAAAACTCCGCAAGCTCACCGAACCCTTCCCCTTCCGCCACATCGACTGCGGTCTCCCCATCCTCTCCAGCGGCATTAATTTTAACCCCCCTAGCTAACAGTAACTTCGCAGCATCTAAATTCCCCGTCTCCGCAGCAGCATGCAACGGCGTCCAAGTCCTCCACATCTTCGCGTTAACGTCAGCTTTATTATCCAACAATAACTCCAACATGGCTATATCCCCATTCTCAACCGCGACGTGCACGCACGCCCTCCTCTCCATTCCCACAATACTAGTTTTCGCACCGTTCTCCAGCAGAAATTTCCCAATATTGTAATGCCCTGCTGCAACAGATAACATTAACGGCGTCTGCATGTCCCACCGTCGTTCATTGATCCCTGCTTTCTGTTGAATTAATAACCTCACCACAGCCTCCTCGCCAGCTGTGACCGCTAGATGTAACGGCGATGAACCCCACCTTTCGCCAGCAGCTTTGGGATGCGAATATCCGTATCCCGTAAAGGCGGTCTTGGCGTTAATATTCGCGCCGTTGTCGAGTAATATGCCAACTACCTCCGTATGACCCGCGATCGCGGCGTTGTGTAACGGGGTGAACCACTCCTGCCCGATTTGTGGAGAATTGACATCTGCGCCGAGTGAGATTAATTTTCGAACCACAGGAGCACTCCCCACACTGGCAGCGATATGTAACGGTCGTAGATATTTTTCGTTAGGAGCGTTCGGGTTAGCGCCTCGTTCGAGTAAGATATCCGCGATTGTGAATTGTTGTTCGCGGAGGGATATGTGTAGCGGTGTATTCGCGATTGCATCTCGACCGTTGACGGATATACCGCTGTCCAGAAGATACGTGGCTATCCCAAAACGTTTCGAAGATAAAGCGGCGCAGAGTGGATCTACGGTTCTGGGTATTTGGAGGTGTGCTCGTTGGGAGAGGAGGTATTTTACGATATCTAGGTTTCCGGAGGCGGATGCTAGGCTTAGAGGGGTCGCGCGGTGGAATGATTCGGCGTTTACATTTGCGCCGAGGACTACGAGCGCTTTAACGGTTTCGAGACCACCTTTTTGACATGCATAGTGAAGAGCGGTCTTTTGTTCGGAACTACGTTCGTCGACGTGGGTGAAGGCCGCGCATGCTTCCAGCGGTTTTAGAAGAGCGTGATCGTTTCGGATCGCGGCTTCATGGATCGGTCCCAGGTCGTATATTATCGGTTTGTCTTTTTCTTTATTCGGGAGGATTTCGACGACGAGGGGGTCTTCGCTAGTTAACCCGAGGCCGAATTTGGATAACCAGTTGCGGTCGTTGGGGAAGTTGCCTAAAGCCAGGGATTCGAGAGAGGGGACTTCATCGAACCGAGGAGGGGCTTCGAAGTGTTCGCTGCTGCTTCGATCATAATCGCTGGTTTCGTCGTACGTCGGCGGGAGAGTTTCAACTCTGCCCAGAGGAGAAAATTGGTCGTCTGCATGTATTCCATGACCGTTCGTCACAGTCCCGTCGGACCCATTCTGTTCAGTCGAAGTCATCGTCAAACGAAATCGCGAATGTAAACCTGTCAATACGAGCACCGTGCGAAACGAAACAGTATACTTGGCGTGAGATTAGCTAACTCTCAAAGCGCAATCCGATTCGGTTTATATACATCTACCCCCCCTTCGAGGAAGTGAGAAAAGACAGCAAGGCGGAATGTCCGGGGAAGGCCGCGCATCCTCATCCCCCATAACGTTTCCGATCATCAGGATATCCCAGGATCCGGACTAGCAAGCCGCGTCTTTTCTTCTGCATTGCGGCCTTCTGCTGCATTGGGATGAATCATTTCCATCCTTTTTGTATTACTGATTCGCACCGCACTTCGTATCTGGGTGGAGAGGGGTGGCGACGAAGACAGGGCGTCCCTCGAAGGCAGCTCACCAGCTCACACTTAAGCATTTGGACTAAAAGCTTAGCAGCTGCCCGTTACAGTGATCGATTCCATCGCACACTCCGCCGGCATGGATGTGATTGGGCGTGATTGATGGTGGTGGTGGGGTTGGAGGATGATTGGCTGGACGAAGCTGTGGGGAGGTTTGTTAGTCAACGGGCGTCTTGGCGGTGAGGAATTCGAAAGCGTCATAGTGAATCAACTACTTCTGAAAATTTCTAATGCGCCCACATCGACGCTGACAAACGATAGCTCTCGGACATCAGGGTATCGCTACGATATAAATCCCCTGTCGCCGTATATATCCTCACAAGAAGCAGCGATATTCCAACTATTAATACAGAACTCGAAGCCTCGTCGAAGACACGCATATCGACTGCCCCGCCATGTCTCAACGCGTGAACCAGCCCTCGGGCCAGATCAAACTCACAAACGTCTCCATCGTCCGCATGCGAAAGGCGAAAAAGCGGTTCGAACTCGCCTGTTACAAGAACAAAGTCCTCGAATGGCGAAACGGTGTCGAGAAGGATATCGACGAAGTCCTTCAAATCCACCAAGTTTTCCTGAACACCTCCAAAGGCGCCGTTGCCCCGACGGCAGATCTACAAAAAGCATGGCCGGGGAAGAATCAGGAAGAAATAATACTCGACATACTAGCTAAGGGAGAGCTGCAAGTCGGGGATAAAGAAAGAGGCCAGCAGTTAGACATGTTACAGAAAGAAGTAATACAAATCGTCACCGAGAAGTGCGTGGACCCCGGAACCGGACGAGTCTACACACCCGGCATGATTGAAAAGGCCTTGGAAGGCTTGATGGGAAGGAACCAAGCAACTTCAAACGGCGAAGGAAGCAGCTCGAACGCTATAACAACAGAAACCAGTGAAAAGGGTAAAGAGAAAGCGAAGGAACCCGAGAAAGAAGCACCCCGATGGACCGGCGTCGTCACCACAAAATCAGCAAAATCGCAAGCGTTAGAAGCCATCAAAGCCCTCCTATACTACCAACCCATCCCCATCGCACGAGCACGCATGAAGTTGAGAATATTCTTACCCTCCGCGGTTGCCAAAAAGATCAAACCGAACGTCACGGATATGTGCGATAAAGTACTGGACGAGGATTTTGGAAGTGATGGTTGGAACGCTGAAGTCATTTGCGAGCCAGGGATGTACAGACAGATCAGCGACTTGGTTGGTAAGGAAGCTAAAGGACGAGGAAGAGTGGAGGTTCTGGACACGGCTGTCGCCGCACATGATGAAGATTGATGACTACGGTTTGTACTGGTAGCCTGAAGAATTATTCATGACTTTTTTGTTTGGGATTCGATATAACACGGTTCTGCATGCGACGGAGTTTTTATAGAGCGAGTCTATATTCTCGAATGTCTTGGTATATTTTGATACTCAGCAAATCATAATAATGATGGCGTCTAGCGGGATCTAATCACAGATAAAATTTGCGCTTCCTAATATCATGTTTTGAGACGGATAGCTTCTGGGAGTTATCTCAGAAACACATTTGAATTCTAGAAACTCTCTTTTCGCCAGTCGCGTGGAATCGGTATAAGTTTTTACAGTTTGAGAAAGACGTGAAACCCCGTGATGAATATTATCCCGTCACAAAAACAGAGGATTAATGCATTTCCCAGAGAGATGATACTGAAAAAGGAATCGTGGAAGGAGAAGGTAGATGTGATATAAGGTCGTATAATAATGCGCAAGGGGATGATAAAAGAGAAAAAAAGCGGAAAAGACAAATATACAAAGCGATACGCTTAGCCACCCTTCTTCTTGGAGACACCGACGGTACGGCCGCGACGACTATAAATTCACGTTAGCCATACTCTTATATAGAGAAATGTTGATTTAGAAAAGTAGAATGATGGCGTACCCAGTCGTCTTGGTGTGTTGACCTCTAACTCTTAGACCCCAGTAGTGTCGTAGACCACGGTGACACCTGATCTTCTTTAATCTTTCCAAATCCTCACGGAGCTTGCTCTGGAGACCGTTGGCAAGGATCTGAGAGTTCTTGCCATCGACGATGTCGCGCTGTCTGTTGAGGAACCATTGTGGGATCTTGTAGGCGGTTGGGTCTTGGATGATCGTGATGATACGTTCGAGCTCTTCGATAGTGAGCTCTCCGGCACTATATTCAACATTTCCAGTCAGACACCGCTGTTCTCTTTGATTTCTCGATTTTTTAAGATAAAGAATGATGGGGTATATACCGTTTCGACAGATCGATATCGGCCTTCTTGCAGACCAAGTTGGAGTATCGGCGACCGACACCACCAATCTTGGTCATGGCGTACATGACCTTCTGCTTTCCGTCAACATTGGTGTTGAGGAGACGCAACTATATTCCAGCAAGTAAAATCCATCCGTCAGCACTTCCGTAGCGATATCGTAACATTCTCATATCCTCATCTTCATATCCTCGTCGTTTGGTGTTTTTTCGAGCCCTGTGTTTGAAGATTTCCCCCCACAACCACTGCTATTTTCCTTCCTTCCCCGACCACTTGGAATAACTAGGACATATCGGAAATCGAATGGGGATACTAACGATGAATTGAAAGTTGGATTTTTCGGGGTTGACGAGCGACATGATGGGCGGATGGCGGTGTCGTCCGGAAGGGTTTGTCGGAGGGAGAGTTGGCGATGTGAATTCGACAATGCACGATGGTTGCCTCTGAGTCCAGCAGACATTTCGGGTGTGTCGCCCGCTAGCCACATTCGGATTAGTGGGAGGGCTTGCGAGCCCTACTCCAATTCTGTCCGAGTAGGGAAGGTTTGCCTGCTGCGACTATATCACAACACATTTGGCAAACACTCAACACAATACTTCTCTCTCAACACAACCCTCAACCCCCCTTCTACCATGTTCCCAGAGATACTAGTGCTAGCTAGCTCAAATTGCTTGAACTGTGGAACATATTAAGGAAACCGTACTTAGGTTGATAAATAGGGTTAGACCGAAGGATAAATACTAATTTATCAATACTTATTTGTCCTGAGAATAAATCTACAAATTGCCCCATTCCACAAATCTGGATAATGCATGGGGCGAAATGCCTGATCAGGTCCCCCGAGCTGCTCTACTGGTATATCAGATCTTATTAACTTGCCACTATAATGCACTACGAACGTACATAAACAGCCCCACTAATGCACAATACGCCACACGAAACAAGATGATATAAATTTTTTAATATAAAATAGTAGAATGTATCTCGATACTAGTATCAAACTCGCTTGACCTGTTCAAGAATCACGATACGAAAGAGGACCGCATCTAGAGCCTATTTGTCGATCTACCTCATACCCGCTCGAGCGCTCGCAAACTCTTGGAATATATTCTCTATAGGAATCGACTTGGCATTCATGAGAGCTGGTCACAAGACCACAGGATTTCGGATTAATCGTCCCAGCTCTGAAACTTTCGTCCCGTCCTACGCAAATCCTTTATGGTTTCCTATCCCGGAGATAAAAACCATGTCGCTTTCAGCTTTACTGCAGAACTTCGTGGGGTCTCCGCACCGACCAGTATCCGGGAAGTTCCACAGCTTTGACCTTGGCCGATTTGATATCCCGGTGACAAGAACTTAAAGAGCTATTTTGATCATTTCGAGAACCTATGTGGGTCTTGCGTATAGCGCTCTGGTTCTCAAAATTAATTAATATCGGTGGCGCAAGTTAAAGGATTCGAGTGTCACAATTAGACCTGGTTTGAGGGCCTTGAGTTTGGACCCGCCGAGTAACCTCCCGAACGACCGTTTACGCCCAGCGGAAATTCATACTCGTAGAATATAAGTTGGGCATTGTAGAAAACCTAAAATCAGTTTCCTTTGAAGACAAAAAGTGCCATCGTCACTTTTTAAAGTTTGTTTAGGGTTCTCCAATCAATGCCGTTGGGAATTTCATCTCTGCTTTGACTTTTGACGCACGGCACTGGCTGACCCAGTGGATTAGACCGGGGCTTACGCCAGTGGATAATGCATAAAATACTCATCATGCAGGTACCAATGTTAAGACTATTCAAGCTCGTCAACTAAAAGACGGTACATACTTATGTTCACAGCCTCCAGTTCTGAACACCCATGTATACCGGACTCGCATGCATCGGATGTAACTTAACAAAACCCAAAATGTAAATCTTCAGTGATTTTTTTGATTCTTGAGGCATTTGTGAACAAAAAAACCATCCTGCAGTATTTTCCTTCTCTCTTATCACAAGTTTCATGTCAACTGATAGGATTTCACGGCGGCTCGCTAAATCACACTGTACCTGAGTTGTGGATCCCATGAGGGGCAAAGGGACCATAATATTTCGACATTTCGGAGCAGGCACCGCTACATCGGACCTAAAAAACAATTCACGAAAAGCTACGGCTCGCTCGGTTAATATTCAGTGCACGACCCGCGAATGGTAGTGGTGGCCAGGGGGGCACAGATCGTCACAAGACTAGAATACGCAAGTAACTGCCACTATCAAAGCTATCAGTGAAATTGCCCCTTGCATTTTCCAAGGAAGAAATTCTCTTTTTGGGCGTCCGAACTTTGAGAGCGATGGAACTGATAGTTGGGAGTGGAGACCGATGCAGACTAATATCACATTGCTGTGCGCATGTGGCTGTCACTTGGACAAACCGGCCTACAATCCCTGGGGGCTGGGCATTGCAGCACACTGCTACATGAAAACAAGTCCCTTCAATTCTAGAGCGATAGAATATAAGTCAAAAAAATCTATGAACGCATCATCTGGTGACTTTGATACATCTGCTGCTCCCGAAGAATGTTCTTTCCAGTATTCTATGCGAGGGCGGGAAGACCCCGGCTCTATTCCATATCCAATGTGAGCTCCCATGGAACCATCAAGACAACCCAGTTTCACGGGGTCGTTGTTGCGTTGCATGGCAAATGACGTTCCGGAGAAAACACCGTCGGATTCTGGAATGGAATAAATCTTTTGGTCGGTTTCTGCTTCTCCACGGGGAAAATTACCTCACGGGTGTTTTAGGATGTCGAAGAAAAGCTTGAGAGCGAGAATGCGATGTTTGCTTCGCTATCGAGTTTGTAAGTTCAAATCCGGGGTGTGGGGGATTCAACTCGGGCAAGTCGTGGTTGCCTGTCGACTGCGTCTCAACCCACAAAAATTGAAGAAAGCGCCAGACCAAAACCGTCATCATCGCCAGATCTCTGACAGATCGGGTTTTCAATAATAGAATCCAGAAGAATGGAGAATGTGTAGGAAACATGAAATATACCGCCAATGCATTGTTAAAGGGCATCATTGTATTATGATTAAGACAACGAAAGTAAAACTCCCCGTATAAAGAACCAATATAACTGGTAAAGACCTATTCAGGTTGAAACATTTAGCGAGCTCACCTCATGAAGTTCTCGCTTCGCTTCCTCATACGAACTAGCCTACACCAATAGGCTACAGCATCATACGATGCTGACGATAATCTAGCCCGAGTGTGGCGACTATTTGCGATGGGCGCGTCTATGCTATAATGAGAACCTGGAGAGACAAGATGAAGTATGTGTGTGCTATTTGGAGTGCATATACATATACCTCACCCCGGCAGAAAACTAGGTCCTGCCTACCCTAACATTTAAAACGTAGGTCGACGAAAGTGGTATATTGTCTCACAAGCTCCTGTGGGGAAGGTATTGCTGAAATTTGTTCATACCCGGGTACCTGACAGACCACACATTCAATGCAAAAGTTGCGTTAGAGTGGATGCGCTCTTTGGAGCTTATCTCTGCGTAGTAGCTGGGCAATCTCTCCACATCAATTTCGAAACAGCGTGTTTTCGAAGCCTGCCTGCTCTGGCGAATAGAATTATTTTCCCCAACCTTCGATATGAAATTGCTGGAGAGAAAATTTTTCTCCTTCGCCTGCATGGTTTTTTCTTTCCTGTCGTGCATTGACGGGGTATACAATCATGCTAGGGTCGCTCCCCAGACCGAAAAATAATCCGGGGCATCGCAATTCGAATTAATTCGCCCTGTCCAATGCAGTCATGGCTTCCGAGATTCCAGCCGATCGTACCGTGATTTGGCAACTCTATCTGCGACAACAAACAAAGGCATAGAGAAATGGGACTTGCGATGAATTTAGCTGTCGATGATGTAAACGGTGGTATGCGAGCCACATCATTCGACCGAGCCTTGGGACGAGTTTCGGAGTACCCTAGACTAGATGATGGCCCTAGACTCTTCGGTACTAGTCTCGGTGGCTGGGTTTCTTGTTCAGTTTAATTCCCCCAACTTAAAGTTTAAACCGCGCGACTGAAGCGTCGCACTCGACAGTTGCGAGCAGCTGTCAATCATTCGGCCGCGTTAGGACGAATCCCGGAGACAAACTGTCTTTGGCCGGCCTGATCTCGTGAGCAGCCGCAAACCTCATACGGGTAAACCATAGACGTATCATAGACGTATATGGAAATGCTGTGTCATCTAGACTCCAGATCGTGAACTAAAGTCTGCGCGGAAAGGCCCTAAAAACTGATACAGTCTAGGAGGAAGCTTCCCCGGTGCATTAGTGAGGATGCCTGCTATAGCGTCGATCCTGCTAAGCGACGGGGAAGAAGCAAAGGCTCGATTCTCCGTGGGCCTCCACAGACTCGGACAGCTGCCTCAGGGGTCTGTGCTGAGCGAAATTTTTTGGGGGAGGGAAGGGGGGCCAGGATCTGGGATGCTGCATTAGCACCAGCGGCAGGGGCCTTTTCTTGCGCAACGGACAGGGAGGCTTCGTGATGGTCTTCGAGCGTTTTGGGTTCTCACACGTGAAGGGAAAGTCCTACTCCAGGTACAGACCATGGACCATGTTCCAGTGCCCTCTCAATATCCCGAAGGTCCTGGGGGGGCTTGGGGGGGTCTTACCGCTTTCCCCAAGTATTCGTTCAAGCGAAAGCGAACGACCGTTTGGTATGGGGTACCCCGCTAGCGGGAGACCTGCTGGAGAGCTCGAGCTCGAAGATATAAGACGCTTATTCCCTCGTCGATGGAATGTCTTTTTTCAGCAGCACCCCCATCACGATTAGATTACCAATCGAAGGAGCTTGAGCTTTATCAACATCGCTATCCTTTCTCGTCTTCTTCCACATTTCTTCCTCGTAGTCTCTCTATTCTAAATCCCCAAAACAATGAAGCGCAGCAGTGCCGTCGGTGGCGAGGACGCCGCGGCCACTGCGGATCGCCGGGTCTCCCAAGTGGACCCGAACATCATCAATGAGGCGGCCTTTGCAACAGACCAGGAAATCAAGATGACCCTGAGAGAAGGTCTGAAGCTGTATCCTCACGCCGTCTTATGGTCTGTCTTGCTATCTACTGCGATTATCATGGAGGGCTTCGATGTCGTCTTGATTGCAAACTTTTTCGGCTTCCCGCAGTTCAACAAGAAGTATGGCTACCAGCAGGCTGATGGCACATACAATATCCCCGCCAAATGGCAGACTGCCCTCTCCAACGGTGCTTACGTCGGTGAAATCATCGGTCTCTTCATCAACGGTATTGTTTCTGAACGGTACGGTTATCGTAAGACTATGATTGCGTCGTTGACGATTCTCACCGGATTCATCTTCATTCCCTTCTTCGCTCCCCGTATCGAGGTTCTCCTTGTTGGAGGAATCTTGCTCGGTATCCCATGGGGTGTCTTCCAGACTTTGACCACAGCTTATGCTTCCGAGGTCTGCCCAACCGCCCTTCGAGCTTACCTCACCACATTCGTCAATCTCTGCTGGGTCATCGGTCAATTGATTGCCAGCTCCGTCCTCCGTGGTTTCTTGAGCCGTGAAGATGAGTGGTCTTACAGAATCCCGTTCGCTCTTCAATGGATGTGGCCTGTTCCAATCATTATTGGGTGTATCTTCGCTCCTGAGTCTCCATGGTGGTTGGTTCGCCAAAACCGTATCAAGGATGCCGAGAACTCCGTCCGTCGTCTCACAAAAGCTGATAGCGGAATCGATGTTTCCAAGACGGTTTCCATGATGATTCGTACCAACGAGCTTGAAAAGGAAATCACCAGCGGTACTAGCTACTGGGATTGCTTCAAGGGTACTGATCTTCGTCGAACTGAGATCGCTTGTATGGTCTGGGGTATTCAAACTATGTGCGGTTCTGGATTGATGGGTTACAGTAAGTGCCTCCGTTATACGAATAGATTCTTCAATAATACTAATATCTCGGTGCAATAGGCACATACTTCCTTCAACAAGCTGGTGTCCCCGTTGAAAAGTCCTTCGACTTCACTATGGGTCAATACGCCTTGGGTATCTGCGGTACCATGTCCTCCTGGGTCCTGATGACTCGAGTTGGTCGTCGCAAGCTCTACATCTGGGGTCTCGTCGGTCTCTTCATCATGCTCATGGTCATTGGCTGTCTTGGTATCCCCAAGACGAACATGGGTATCGCCACTGGTGTCGCTCTCTTGGTAAGTTCTCCACCGTTTCCTGCTAGATTCCACCTCGTATACAACTCTAACTCGACTAAAATAGGCTTTTACTTTTGTCTACGATATTACCGTTGGTCCAGTCTGCTACGCCCTCGTCTCAGAAATGTCCACCACCCGTCTTAGAGCCAAATCCATTGTTCTCGCCAGAAACTTCTACAACATCATGGGTATCCTCAACAACGTCATCACCCCTCGCCTAGTCAACACCGACTCTCTCAACTGGAAAGGAAAAGCCGGTTTCTTCTGGGCCGTCTCCTGCGCCTTGTGCATCGTCTACTGCTACTTCAGACTCCCGGAGCCATCCGGCCGTGCCTACATCGAACTCGATATCTTGTTTGAAAACAAAATTTCCGCCAGGAAGTTCCACAAGACCACTGTGGATTCCACCGCTGGAACTCTCGGTGCTCGCAACGAGTCTGTCGAGAAAGACTCGGTTGAGCACGTGGAAAAAATATAGTGTATTTTTTTTTGGAAGGGTTTAGGTATGGTTGCCATAGTTGCACCAGGTGTTTGGAGATTTTTTAGCATGCGTTTATGATGTTGCGCATGAGATTTTTTTTCAGTTTCGAAGCATGTTTTTTTTTTGGAGTCAACTATAAGGGATATTGGATTTTCATTACGATTGTAAATATAAAAATACTTTGATTATAAACAGGGTATTTTTTGATTAAAAGACAAATATAATTTGGATTCTTATTTGCCATAATTCAAGACTTTAACGTTCGTCAAGTCTACATTCTCTTGAGGTCTGGCTATTTTATATATCTACAAAAATAGCCAACCCACAGAATTTAAAGCACCATTATAGACTGCCATGACTATTATATTATCAATAGACATTGTAGTATCCCAGTTCTCATTTTTTCACGGTCTTTACCCTGCGGATAATGGGTATCAAAGATCGCAATAGACATTCACGTTCGGTAGCGAAACTTGATGTTGAAGTCGTCGCCCAAATTGACCAAAGAGGATCTCTGGCCGGCGAGCCGAAGGGTGGCAAAACTTCTGTGACTGCTCTGCTTCGCTTTGCTCGACAGGTGCCAACGTAACAACCAGTTTAATTACAAGAATGGTAGCAGCAATTTGTAAGTAGACTATAATAGAAGTCCCCTCGAGCTCGAGTCCCAAATTCGGAATCTGCGGCAGGGGCTTTATTTAGGGCTGCGTCAAGCCAAGGACGAAGAACCTCGACAACACATTCGAATTGAGAGACCTTTGCCTAATTGAGCAAAGACAGGGAATACTGGTAAGGATCGTGATACTTAATCTGGCCATATTCTCAGATACGCGCGTTATAACGTTATTGTGTGCGCTGAGTTTCTACATAGCCCTATTGTAACGGTATCAATTGACCACGTAATGTTTTCAACCGACCCAAAGTACTGGCTAGTGTACGTATACCACTGGGTTAATTGAATCGACAAAGCCGGTACCGGATCTTCCAGTCTACTGGACCCAATTACCTGGGTAGGGCATTCAGCCCGTTTCAGAAGATCGGTGTCTTTCGAAGTATTATTACCCTTTGCCGGATTATTCCGTGAAGAAAAGTTTAATAGTTATTTCTGCGAGTCATAGAGAAACAGAATACCAATTAGTACGCGGCTGAGCTGCGCTAGTGGATTGATGAGGGAAGAAGTAGGAATTCGTCTCGCAGATTGTGGAAACTGACATTCTAAGCTCGAGATCAAACTTTAAAGTAGAGCTATATTTTCTATCTCCGCGGGATTATAGGCAGTAAATCGTTGAAGTTACGAAGTACTGTATATTCCACTTCCATTGGCATGCTGAATTTCTGGACGCCGAAATTGCCTCTTGGCTTGTCGTCTCTGTTGTGCTCAGCACCACTGGGAGAGCCTGGGTACGAGACCAGCTTATCGCATGAACCTCAATAGCGGGAGAAAAGCTTGACTTTTCGCGAAATTGACTGTGCTTGGTCGAGTTGATGGACTTCATCAATGCACCGTCGCCTCTAAGCGCAACGCATGGTCGGCAAGTTTTGAGACGAAATTTGCATGAAGGGGAAGCCCCCTACGAGAGGGCGAAACTTCTCACCACCATTATTTCTAGCTAAACTTAACTTGGTAGCTACCACCAACCGGGCAAAAGGAAAGAAAGAAATGCCAAATATGAATGTTACTCGCACCATAAAAATCATGAAATATACAAGTAATTGGTGCGACGGTGTATTGGGAGGCTACTCTGAGACTTCTGATACGAGTCTACTGAGCTCGTTCGCGAATAGTTCAGAATTTTCGTGCTGAACAAGGATTTTCCTTAAGAAATGTCGAAAATCTTGTCCAGTCGAGACCAATCGTATGGTATAGATTGAAAATCTCGACAGCAATAAAAAACAATTTATGACGACGGGACAGAAAATTTCTTGACGATGAGCCTTCTTATACTAATTAGTATGTCACATCGCGACGGGGTGGCGTTGTGGTTGCGTGTAACAAGGGCGACGAAAGGCGAAAAACGAATGAGTTATCTGTCTAGAAGTCAAATCTCGCAGAAGGTGTTCAAGTGCTTCATTTAGGTGGCTTCAATATTACAAGCAGCTGATGAAATTTGCTACAGAAAAACCTTTTAACTAGGGATCGTTGAGGATGCTATCTAATCGCCTAAATCATGCGGCGCCACAATCGTGGCCTGGAAGATTTCTAAATTCGGGGTTTTGAGGCTCAAGGCACCAGCCCCTGCATGAGACTTTCCTTCTCCAGTTTAGACCCGTTCCGCATTATGAACCGCATCTTGTACCTAGATTCTACTGCTCGCAACGACCACTGGTTGACAAAAATCACCACAATTACCCCCCAACACCTTGCAAGGTTGTATTATTCAATGTAAACAAAGACATAATCTCCTTGATAATGCAATCCGTAGGTAATTTTATTTCTATAATTATGGGAGACTGTAAATAGAATTGTGTGGTGACATGCTGTTAAGGCTGAATTCAGTCTATGCATCTAGGCAAGGCATTGTCTTATTCCTCGCGGTTTATTTATGAGACAGAGGTACCTCCCAAACAGCGAATCTCGATCCGTGAACTCTGTCCCTCCTATCCAATGGTCACACACTTTATATATGATGTTTATTCTTCGTCACTTTTGATCAAATTTTTCATTCTTTCAGAGCTTTTTGACTATTCTTTTGTTACTCTATATAATGTATATCCTACACGGGTATCTTATAATTTCCTATACACTCTTATTACTGATAACACCGACAAATGGTTTCGTTCCTCAAAAATGGAAATCACTTAATGGATTTTTGGGGATATCGCACGTAGAGCAGACGGAAAGAGCTATGAGGGAGCTATGGGTTCCTTGGTTCGGATTCGATGCCAAAAACTTTTCAACCATCGAGCTCTATGGAATGAACAACGCCATCGAAGAAATCGCGAAAGCTAACGGCCTAGTCGATGACGACCAAGAAGACGGCTCTCTTCACTTTGATGGAGAAAGCTTCACTCCAGCTCAGGAAAGATTGATACACCTCGCCGCACAAGCGATCCGACTCACAAAAGAAAAAGAATATTTCGCAGCTAGGTCATCTATCGGTCAAGCGCTACATACTCTTCAAGACTTTTATTCACATAGTAATTGGATCGAACTATTGGTTTCTCAAGGAGTGGATCTTGTTCCTCATCCGGGTGTCGGGGTTGCAGGTGCAATGCTTTATCCATTGCCATCGAATATCAGCACTTGCGGTGAATGTGACAGCTTCGGCGATTGCACTGATTGTCTCAACAACTTGCAAACCGTTAGCTTAACTTCAGGTTATTACTCTGGTGAGCCGGACTTTGTGAAGCCAACACCCGGGAAATGCAGTCATGGTGGACAACTGGACGATTCGTCTACCGACTTTGGTGTTGGATTTATGCGACGCGGGCAGGGTATCAACAAAGACACGACAAGTTGCCTTTTTTCTCCGCATAAAAGCTTACACTACGACGCTGCTGGGGTTTCGATTAATGCTACCAAGATATTTCTTACCAACGAAATATTCAAGAAACTGAAACCGGAGGAAGCACGAATTCTATTTGGAAACAAGGTCAAAGCAAGTTCGATCTCTGCAAATTTTGGGTCGCTGTGGAGTACAGTTAGGGATCTTCTTCAGCCCGGTTCACGACTACCCACGAAACTTAGACGACGGTCCAGGGCTACTTCTGCTGAGCACCATTCGCATACATTTGTTGTAGCCGACGAGGTTCACGATCACGGAAAAGCCCTCGTCAGGGCAATGGCGTCTCACAAAATCCATCCTATCCAAATCATCAAACGAGGCGCAGCGACAAACGTATCCGATAATAGTTGGAAAGATATCGCCACTGCAACTGGTGGACATGTCCTTAAAGTTTGTCAAAACGATACGGCTGAGGCCTTCGAATTTGTGGATATGATTTCAAAGCCGGGCCATGTCGAAATTTTGTCGGTAGCCGGTTCGCGAACTGGAAACTTCTCAAAAATCGAGTATTCATTCCCAATTGATTCAAGTCTCGAGTCAGTCTTGATATCAGCAAGTGGGGTGTCGTCTTTCGATTTATTCTTTCCTGATGGTTCTCGCCATCCGACCGAATCGCGCGGGAAAAAAATCCAAATGCGAAAAGTCAGCGATAATGTCGCAATGAACATCACATCTATCACTCAAACTGGGATATATCGTATCGTGCTTCATTGCGTTGACGACTATTCTCTATCAGTCTCCGGTCATAGCCCCTTATATTTGTCTACATTTAGCTTTGTAGAAGAAGCCGGTAGGCCAGGGCACAGAGGTCACTATCCAATCCTTGATTCGCCAGTCGCTGGGGGCATTGTGGAAGTTGAAGCCACCGTCCATGGCGATTTCACACAAGGCACTTTCGAATTTCGAACCAAAGAAGACAAGTTCATTTCACGGCAAGATTCAATCAAACTAGACGAACAATGTAAACACCACGGAACAAGATTTCAAGGAAACACAACGAATATTCCAGATGTGAACTTTATGGTCTACCTCAAGGGTCTGAATTCTAAGGGCGAGCCATTCCAAAGAGCTCGCCTTCATATGGTTGCTCCAACAAAGGTGCAAATCAAACTACCAAGGATCTTAAACCTGAAGATTGGTCGGGAGGAGACCGTCAAGGTGGAAATTCGAAATTTCAACAACATCTCCGACACATTCGACGTCTTTGCAGTTGATAGCGAGAGTGTTGTCAGCAAAGTCTCCAAATCATCAATCTTTCTTGAAGCCGGCGGTGTAGAAACCTTCGATGTTCAATTTTCTCCTTCGAAAAACGCTACTCTTGGGACAAATTATCTAGTTGTCTCTGCAAAAGGGCATCGCACGAATGGGAACTTCGCTACTCAAAAGATTGTGATTGAGACAGCCGAAAATATTGCAGACAAAGTTGAGATCAAGCTTCATTTTTTCGCGGACGAAACTTTTAATCTGATCAAGAAATTGAAGGATAAACAGCACAAATCAGATTAATTTACCGGTCATGTTTTGTGTGCATTCACCTCTTTTTTCGTTTTTGCGTGGAGTTCATATTCCCTTGGTTGTTTTTACTTTCTCTTTTTTCTCTCTTTTGGATACCCCTTTAGCGTTGTTTTAAACTATAATTGACTAGACACGACCTTTTCTTCCTGTAAATACTATATTTCAATTAAAAAAACGGTTATTAATTAGACTTACAAGCCTCCGCCATATTAGCTGAAAATAATATCACTATCGGGCCGGTTTTGCGAGCCAGAGACTGCACGAAGTTCTCATCACAGACCTACATCGTGACTTGTTGCTTTTGTGCGAAGAAACATACATCTGCGGTCATAGCAAGAGGAGAATTGAGCATCCCGTTCGCTCTGCTTTACACAAGCCTCTTAGCGATTCCGTAGTACCCTTGTGGGTGACCAGAGGGGAATTGGAATTACCGCAGATTGGATATTCTTTTTGAAATTTTTTTCTTCGTGGTGGTTCGTTTTGTTTTTTCAGGGATTGCGATTGATTGAATGTGTTAGCTTCGTGGGAGACAGGGTCACCCTGGTTGCTATCTGAGGTTTCTTACCGGAAAGGCCAATGAACATCCATGCCTCTGAGCTCCTAGCTCGCCTGTGTTTTTATACTTGCTTCCCATCATCTGTTCTATAATCTTTCTGTTTTCTTAGATATATATCGACCTGTCGAAGTAATAGATATCTAACCCGGCTATTTGAGCATTCCAATTCAGACGATTGGCCCCCAGAATAGCCAGGTCAACCATAAATTAATTAAAATGTGACTATCTTCAATACGATAAGGCATTTTGTAGGGTGTACAATCTAGCAAGATGTATCACACTTGAATACTAGAAGTCTAAGCTTATTGTGTGAAGATGGGTTGGCAGCTAGACTACTTCGTACAACGACAATGCCAAATAGCACGCTTCGTGCGTTGGTGATATCACCACCAGCTTCGTTCCGGAACGTTGCTCTCTCACCAACTTTCTTCTCGCAACGTTTATCACCTTTTTACACCAGCAATATCATTTGCCAAGTCCGAAATCCTGAGTTTTTGTATTACTATTATCTAGCTATCGAACCAGCACCTGACCGTCCCTTAGAGACGGGCGCTTCTTTGGACATGTCAGTATTGAAGCGGCCTGGAGACGACGACCTCCAAGGAGATGAGTTAGACGCAAAGGTACCTAAAATAAACGAAGCTTCTGTCTCTGAGTACGGAGATTTATTCGAGATAAGAGTCAATGTTCCGGCAAAAGAGAAGGCTCGCAAGAATGACTACGATCCTGATAAGTAGTAGGTAAACTGATCTAAGTTTGAAAACACTATCCAGGGTACTAAACATGATATTGCTCTATTCTAGCAAAAGAGTAATGGAATCTCTAAGAAATAGAACTGTCAAACCCGATGCTCAAGCCCAACAAGACTCAAACACAAGAGAGAGTGGTACTGACGAATCAGACGGTGAAGGAGAAAGCTCTCAAGAGATGGAAGTCGACAAAGCCTCGCAACATACCGAGACAACTGACAAAGAAATTGGCGGTCACAAGATTGAGGAAACGATTGAGAGTGAAGATAATGGTGAAGACGACGCTATGGGTGCAGAGAGTGACGACAATATCTCCAAGGACGACAATCCCGATGATTTTGATGAGTATGATGAATGGGATTGGATTGAGGCAATTGATGGTTCCATTATTCCGAAGAATGCTATTGGTAATGGAAAATCAGATTCAGTTGGCCGTTGCGTTAGTGCCTTGATACGACGTGGCGACATTGGACCAATATTCTACTACGAGATCGAAGAGCCAACACAGGAAACTGCAGCCATGGGATTTACGCTATTCGATCGATACGGACGTCTTAAACCAATTTACAAGAACCACCCTTTCAAGGCTGGATCTCGAGTCTGGGGTGACGAGCTAGACACAGGTGATATCCTCCTAATCGACCGAGTGTTCATCAACAAGGAGCACAGGCGCAAAGGCCTCGGACAAAGACTTACGAAAGCCGCGATTGAGAAAGCACAAAGCAAATCTGACCCCCAAGAATTTTTCGCGATCGCGCGCACGACGGTGGTTCGTGATGCAGATATTGAAGATAAATGTAAAGGGAAAACGGAAGAAGAGCAAGACGCAATCTGTCGCCGTGAAGAGAATATAGCAGCCTGCTTCTTTCGGTCTCTAGGCTTTCGTCGGCTAGGCTCTACTGAGTGGTTCGTCTTCGCAGGCAACAAACAGCACGCCTCTCACTCTATACCCGCAGATAAGGATTTTGACCCACCCGAACCTCAGCGCCGCCCTCCAAACCCCATCTTCGATGCAATGCTCCAGGAGTTACAGCTTGTGAGAGAAGACAGAGAGCGATTGAAGATTATTCAGAAGACTTTAGGCTCCTACGACGGAGCAAACGATACTTGGGCTTCAACCGATCGTCAAGGAAACACACTGCTTCATTTAATGGCAACCTCCGAGTGCGCAGTTTGTGTCAAATGGATTATGGAGAAATGTCCACAACTCGTAACTGTTCTGAACAATTTGGGGGAAACTCCTTTGGATGCTTGCGAAGCTCATCTAGAGAAAATTCGGACAGGAACTGAAGAGTCGCTGTCCAAGTCATGGCCACTCTCAGACAAGTTCCCTGGATACTCTGATGACTTTGTACGCATTCTAAGACTCTTGAAAGAATGGGTGTTGAATTGGGCGAGCCTAATGATTACTTTTTGGAAATCAATGAACACAGACTCCGATTCTTGCCTACGAAAATCCGGGAGAAACTGCGAACTAATAAGTCGCTACGTCTGGGATTCGGAAAGGTCTTCGACTATTTTGCGAAATGTCTGCGAGATAGTAAGCTTCCAGTTCAGAAGAATATTCTCATTGAGTGGAAACAAGCAAACGAATGGCCCCCGGTTACGAAAGGTTACTTGGGGCAGGGCGGATCAATCTACGCGGTAGGTTCAGCTATCTTTGATATCGCGAAGGATGGATCGATGTGGAGTGGTGATGGGGAGTTGGAAGAATACATGGGCGATGAATTCGAAACACTACCAAAGTGCCGTAACGACTACGAATTCGGGTTCGTGAGTGGACTTTGCGGCTACCATCGCGTTGGTGGTGTCACCTACACATCGGCTGTCGGGGATACAATCGAGCGTTGAAACTCCTGTTTCTGATGAATTTGATAAAATCCGTTATGTTGACTTTTTACGTCTCCTACTATTATAATATCGGTCGCCTCTTTCTTGTTCATCCTCATTTGAGGATCTTTTTTTACTTACTACAACGACGCATTTACCCCATGTGAGCATTCCTCTGATAGCTGAGAATGAAAGCTTAGCATCATAGTGTTTAAAACTACACAGTCGATCAGAGACCAAAAGGCTATCGCGTATATAAGCCCTGCCGGCGCAGGAAGCGATTGATTAAATTCAATAGGCTAGCTACAACCATCTCTTCGACATACAAGTGTGTTCAAAGACCAAAAGAAACCATTGATAGGCTGTTAACCCTACAAAATTATGAAAACAATGAAAATATTGTATTTGTATAGGGTCTACTCCAACGGAACAAGATTACCGGGAGAAGGAGGGGCGGGAATTGGTGTGATAGTCACATCATTCATAAGCGGGCCTTCTCCGTTCTTGTATCCGTTGTAGTACAGATATGTGATGGGGTAACCAGGTCTGAAAAAATGGGTTTTCCAAGTATAATCCGACCCCAAGAATGAAAATGCGTAATCTCCAGTCCTCTCATCAAAGGTCACGACAACACGTAGCTTGCGCTTGTCTCCTTCGACATAACTAGCGTCTTCGAGAGTGAAGTCGGTGTTATTGTGGTTATCCGTCCATTGATTGTGATACTTCTGGGAGAAGTAGATTTTGTCTTTGTAGTCTGCAAAGTGGAAGTGGATGACGTAGTCAAAGTTTTCTGCATCTTGGAAGTTGATGGCGCACCAGCCGGCAGCTTTTCCAGTATTGACAGTGGCATCAATCATGATACCGAAGCCCTGGAGCTTTTCTGGAAGTGGTCTGCGATTGCTGGCAGGGAGACTGAAGGAGTTATATCCAACATGGGATAAACTTGGGGCCGGTTCAAGTTGAGGAGGCTTCTCGGCAGCCGGGGCGTCGGCTGTATCATCTGTGTTCTTTTTCTTTCCCCAAGGAACCCATGGGCTGATATCATCCTCGAGAGGCTTGAGAACTTCTTGGAGACCCATTTTGTAGAAAATATAAAATGATAATCTTATAAGGATAATAGTATTAGACTGATAGGTATTAAGAGGAATGTGATGCTTGATTATCAATGGAGAGTCTAAGAAATGAAGGAGGGGAACCAGACGTCTTTATATATTCGAAAAATCGCAATATAGCGGGACCAGATACCAACTTTCAGTATCGATGCTTCTCACTACAACGCGTCGCAAGCGCTTCTCGTTCATGAATATTCATGGTGATCCTTAGCTGAAGGGCAAGGAGCTGATTGTCTCTCCTATGAGCCAATTGACAAACTTGAAGGTTCGATCTTATGACCAGAGATGTAAATCCTACGGCTGAGTTAAACATGGATTAGATCGGTCCAGCATGGTGATGTTAGAATTCTATAGAATCAACCACTAAAATATAAGGGGAGTGACGCAAATCCCGTCGTTACATCCTGTCCATAACGGAGTTTTACGCACAAGGTGCGGGAAGGAGCCACTATTGTGCAATTGCACGACATTAAATTCACAAAAAGAGCCTAGACCATGCAGCGAGAAAGGCGGTTCAAAAACGGCTTTGCATTGCAAGGGTTCAGGAAAATTTTAGGTCCGATTGCGACAAGGGTGAGATGCTATTCTTGAATTGTGATCCATGTCAATAGCTCTAGAATGCCAGTTATCTCGCCAGAAACAATACCAGGAATGTCAGAGAGAGAAAATTTCTCGATTTGACGCTAGTTCGATATATTCTCTTCGCGGGCAGCTGCTGGCAGGTTATGCCGTGGCGCTCCATGAACAAGGTTGTTGTTGGATCAGTTTAGTCACGTGATGGATATCTACGTTGACAGAGCTCAGGTATAAAGTTAATTAACGACAATGTGTAAGGCCCATTATATCTATGAATTAATAGCAATTCTCCGCAAATTCCAGAGGCCTTCCTTTATCCCCCAACTACTGATAAATACTTTGATGCAAGTTTTTGTTTAGCGGGGAAAACATGCATACAGGCTGGTTCTTCCGAGTGCGAACGAGTGATACAAGGATGCGCGTCCTCGCATTGCATTGCATTTCCTTGCACGATCGATTATCTGTATGAGCTCCGCCTTTACCATTCAAGCAACTCAGAGACACTACCAACCGCTGAGATAGCTATGTCAGCGAAAAAGAACACAGCATGCCTTCCGTGTCGCCGTCGGAAGGTGAAGTGCAGCCAAGAACCGGACGGCTGTGCGAACTGCGACAAAGCAGGATTGCGATGTATCTACCAGGCTCCAAATGAAGATACCACCGGTGTAAAGCGGAGGAGGGGCCCTTACAAAAAACACAATTCGAAAAGGATAGTAACTGGGATTGAAGACTTAGCTGATGGAATCGGAATCGGTGGTCTGAGATCTAATACTTCGTTAAGTATTGGAGATTCGCCAATAAGCCTTCAGCTCTCACCACACAACACGAGCTCGTCACGAACATCCTCGTCAAAGGAAAGGGTTTCCTTGATTACGAATAGTTCTAATCACCCGAAATTTGACCAGATACTAGAATTATGGTATTTATATACCGTGAATTTCGATCCGGTCACAAAACTTATGCATTGCCCCTCATTTACAGGGAAGATATTTGAACTCGGGACCAAGCTTCCCGACGTAGAACACAGTGTGGAGGCCCTGCTGTTAGCTATATACTATGCGGCAGTGTCGAGTACTTCGGCGGACGAGATCCGAACTCGATTTGAAACAGACAAGGATGTCTTAAAGGGTCACTATCGGAAACTCTTGGAGGCCCGATTAGCAGTTGCCAGCGCTGCCGCACATCCGGATATCAATACCCTCCAAGCTCTTGCCATCTTTCTGGTATGCGACCCCCCATAGATTTCTTCTGTGAAGGACTCCAAAGAACTTGTGACTAATGCTTATATAGGTGTGTCTACATCGGTCAGACTCCAGCGGTGTCCATTGGACAAGCTTGACGCTTGCGTGTCGTATTGCTCAGCAATTAATTGATTCCAAAGACATGTCAGTTCTTGAGACTCAGATCCTCCGCAGATTATGGTGGACTATTTGCAGAGTTGAATTTCGCACTGCATGTGAAGAGCATTCCGCTGAGCCACCACCCACGGTTGTGGATTGGAACAAAGTCCCCATGCCTCTCAACTTGAATGATACGGACTTGGATTGTTTTACGGACATAGAGCCCCAATCAAGGCAAGGTTTCACGGATATGACGTTCTGTCTAGTTAGTTTCCAATTGAAGCGTCTTGTAAATTCAGTCGTCAGGGCAAGAGTTTCCAACGTGAATACCACAAGTGGAAAAACTGAGATAAATATTGCCTCACAAAGACTGGAAATGATAGATAACTGCGAGGCAGTGCTGAAAGAGGAGGTACTCCAATATTGCCATGATTCCCGTCCTCTAGATTGGATGAGTCGCGGAATCAGTACAATAATGTTGGTATGTCTCTTTTTCTTATCTTTGCAAGGAGGACAAAACATACTAACCTTTTGTACAATGTTAGTCTAAACTGAGACTTTTGACAAAGAACGCTTTATCAACTGCTACTAGTAAAGAGACCACGTCAAGTAATAGCAGCCTGAGACTCCTCGATAACGAGAAGCTCAGCATTTCGCTCATTATTCTACGCAAGATGTACGAATTTCAGACACAGAGCCGGATAAAACATTGGGCTTGGTTTTTCCGCGACTTTGTCCAGTGGCATGCACTCATATTTTCTCTTTCGGAATTCTGCCAACAACCAAAGGGTTCATTAGCGGATGAAACGTGGTCGGTCCTAGAACCAATTATCGAGCTGTGGGATGCAAGGTCAAAACAGCAAAGCGACTTCGAACGACTCGAGCCAATTACCAAACTAATCATTCAAGCAAAGAAGAAGCGAGCGCATGATGTTGTAGTACCAATGCACTTATCAGCAGAAATCGACAAGAGCAAGCAAACATTCGCAAACAATATCGTTATGCGTGACCCAATACCAACAACCTCTAGAATCCACGAACCGATTGGTATGCATGCTCACAACAGGGAAGAGAATGAATCTAGTGTTGGTGAACAGAGTATCGGACTTAACACGGTTGACGGCTTCTCGGAAGATGTGCTCTCAGCCTTCGACACCACCGCGACAACAGCGTCTCTCAATATGGACTTTGAATTCGACGAGAGTCTGGCGACTTTTGACTGGGAATCGTGGGTGAATGATGCCCAAGCTATTGGTTTGGATTTTGGCACTCTTTAGTATGAGTTCTACCACTCAGATCGTTAAACCCGACTCGGCCTTTGCGGGAGACGCGAGGATGACATTACGTTGTTTAAATTCGGCTCCGAAATTTCGGAGCCGAAATTTGGATCCCAGGTGTGCAACCACCAAAGAATTAGACCGAGTGACTGCGTATAAGAAGATGGAACAGGACGTTTGGATTTAACGAACTCAAACAATCATTTCACTCAAGCAAAAGCCTAACTAAAATACCAGCTACCATTTCTCTACCTTATACTTCTCAAGACTCGTCCAGAAGCTCGGAACAAATACAATCAACATGCATATCGCTCAAGTTTCCGAATGGGGCCAGACTCCCAAGTATGTTGAAGTCGAAACTCCGGAGGAGCCATCCCCAGAATCGGATCTTATCAGGATTAAAGTTTTGGCAAGTGGAGTACACCAGATCGTCCGCTCCCGTGCCGCCGGCACGCATTATTCATCTAAAACCCTACCTCATGTCCCAGGTACCGATGGTGTCGGTGTCACCTCGACTGGTCAACATGTCTTTTTCACTGCTATGGGATCCGGTGCATTTAGAGAATACACTGTTATTCCCAAAAATACCGTGTTTCCGCTTCCGGAAGGTATCGACCCACTCCAAGCAGCCGCATTTGTCAACCCTGGATTGGCATCCTGGATGGCATTGAGAACTCGGACGGAGAATCTACCAAAGGACTTTTCGGTCCTTATCATGGGTGTAACCTCCGCATCAGGCTTCGTCGCAATCCCGTTCGCACGAGCTCTTGGTGCTAAGAAAGTCATCGGTGTTGGCCGTAACCCGGCTTCTTTGTCTGCACTGGATTTGGACGACACTATCGTCTTGCAAGAGAATGTATCTGAGACGGACTTTTCAAAAGCTAACGATGTGGATGTCATTCTCGATTTTCTGTACGGTCCTGTAACCGAACATTTATTCAAGACGATTAAACCGAACAGACCGGTTCAATACGTTCACATCGGGAGCTTAGCAGGACTTGAGATAACCCTACCCGGCAGCGTCCTGCGGTCCAACCAAATTACTATTCGCGGTGCCGGACCGGGTAGCTGGAGTATGAGGCAGTTGGGAGGAGAGTTGCCTGGCCTATTACAAGCTTTCACAAATGTTAAACCAAGGAATATGAATGTTGTGCGCATGAGCGAGATTGAGCAAAACTGGGAGAAGAAGGGTGACGAGAGGCTTGTATTTACTCCCTGAAGTCCTCTGAGTTGACATTATTATTATACGCATTTCAAAACCTTTACTTTGTAATAGCATAAATGTTGTTCCCTAGCGCTTAATTCAAATTTTCTTAATTTTTATCGACGCATGCCAGAGTGAATTGTTGAAACCCTTATAAGAGTATTAAACTACCAGCTACTTATTGTGATTTGTGACACCAACAATATAATTCAGTCTCATGATTATTTATCAAACATTAGTAACACCACCCGGTTTTCACCTATGCAAAATTTCCGACAAATTTGCAAAGAAAAGTAAGCATCACTTGGCGAGCTGGGCTTCGACTTAGCTTCTTGCACATAGTGCTTGTTTTTGGTGTTGAACCTTGGCGTTACTGAATCGGGTTGGTTGCGCTCCGTCATTTGCGATAACCACCGCGCGAAGGGGGCTTATTGCTCCCAGCTGTCGCCGGATATCCGCTGAGG
Source organism: Dactylellina leptospora (assembly GCA_036971365.1). Classification (NCBI taxonomy): domain Eukaryota; kingdom Fungi; phylum Ascomycota; class Orbiliomycetes; order Orbiliales; family Orbiliaceae; genus Dactylellina; species Dactylellina leptospora. The sequence goes on along the minus strand of JAJTUC010000014.1, from coordinate 1,089,581 downwards.
GATAAAATATTTTCTGTTTGCCCGGCTCCTCCATCTCAACCATCTCAAGTTCCAACCTTCCTGGATATTGATATCATCCTTGCGTCCCCTTCTCGTCATAGTCCTCCGCGAGTTCGACCTCGAAACCTGTGCGGCTTCGTATTCAATAGTCTTCGAACCACGGTTTTTATTCCTCTGTGACGAATTCGTTTAATAGGACTCGGGCAGCCGATAAACGGGCTCGAAAACAAGAACTTAGCCTTCTCTGGTGTTTCCTTTACCCCAATGGTAGCCTTTGGTCTGAAGCTCGCGGCAACCTCCTCCCTTTTCTTACTTCAATAACAATCAATTGGGAAAGGGAGCGAGTTACCGCCCTCCTGACGATCGATTCACGGTTCGCTATATCTCTTGGTCTATTCAAATTGGTTCACTCAACAAAAAAAAGGGACAAATTGACTTTTGACCTCGATAACCTCGCGTTGAGGTCAAAAGCAAAAGTAAAATGCCGACGCTAGTAATTTCGGAATTCAATATAGTATGCACCGTGCTAGGTGGATTTGTATTGCTCTTCGGACTGGTCTCCTTCTTCGTGAAGGAACGGCTATATTTATCTGAAGCCTGTACGTCATGACCCATAGCTGCCACTCTATCGAGCCCGCCAGCACAGCCCGTTCTATATCAAAAAGCAAACGCGTGCTTACACAAAAGTGACATCCTTTGGGGAATATCTAGTAATCGCATTATTGATGGGAGTTGCACTGGGTCCGTTTGGTGCAAACTTAATACGGCCCTTATCTTATGCCGGAGAACACTCAGAAGAAAACCTAGATGCTATTAATCTAGCGTTTTCTAGGTTGGTATTAGGAGTTCAGCTCGTTCTCGCGGGCGTACAGCTGCCAAAGAAGTATCTCCTAACCGAATGGAGATCTTTGGCCTTTCTCCTCGGCCCGGTAATGACGGTTATGTGGCTTGTCAGTGGCACTATTGTCTATGGTCTTGTACCACAGCTCTCATATGTAAACGCCCAACATCGACTGCCAGTAATTTCGAAAGGAGATGTACTGATGAATATTAATAGGTTCAAGCGCTAGCTATCGGGGCTTGCATCACCCCAACCGATCCGATCTTATCAAATACCATCGTGAAAGGGAAGTTTGCGGACAAGCATATTCCAGTTCCACTCCAGCGAATCATCATTGCCGAATCAGGCGCCAACGACGGCTTGGGATATCCATTCCTGTTTCTATCTCTGTATATTTACAGATATGCAATACTTTCTGATAGAACTGGTCATGGAGTATCATTGTTCTTCACAGAAACAATTCTATACACAATCTTGCTATCCGTGGCGTACGGAACCGTGGTTGGATGGCTAGCCAAGGAGCTTTTACACTGGGCGAGTGAGAGAAGGTTGGTTGATAGGGAATCATTCTTGGTCTTCGCGATCGCTTTGGCACTCTTCATTGTTGGATCTTGCGGAATGATTGGAACAGATGACGTGCTGGCATGTTTCATAGCCGGAAATGTTTTCACCCATGACGATTGGTTCCGGCTGGAGACGCTCGATGATAGTCTTCAACCAACGGTTGATATGTTACTTAATATAACAATCTTCTTGTGGTTTGGAGCTGTCGCACCGTGGCATGAGTTCGCTAGAACGGCGGAAATCCCATTCGCGAGATTACTCGGCGTCGGATTGCTAGTCTTATTACTTCGTCGGCCTCCTATTGTCTTCTTGCTACACAAATTTATCCCCCGGATTCAGAGTAGAAGAGAGGCGATCTTTGCGGGGTACTTCGGCCCCATCGGGGTTAGCGCTATATTTTATCTATATGTCACCATCGAATTCTTGAGACAGGTTGAGACACTGCCATTGGATGAATCTCAACTCGAGGGGGTTAAAATCATGATGACTGGAACAAGACTTATAATCTGGTTCGCAGTCGTCAGTAGCGTCATAGTTCACGGTATCACCGTTCCGTTTATCAAAGTAAGTTTCTCTCATAGGATTCAATTTTTTTCGTTAATCACATGTTGTGTCCCAATCTGACTGTTTCTTGTACGATGTTTAGCTTGGAAACAGACTTCCCGTTACGATATCTCGCTCCGTGTCTCGAATGACGGATAACATTCCTGGATTGGGCGGATTGATATCTCGCTCTCCATCTAGGAGTCGCAATGGTGTTTCCACGCCTTTACCTGACTCGGGGCTTCCGGAGAGACGTATCAATATCGCGGATATCTCTGAGCCTGTGCCCCCTGAAGCAGCGCGAACCACGGATGGTGGTGAGCTCGCCATCTCTCATGAGAGAGGTAGTAAAATTCTGGTCTGGGATGAGAATCTGGAGAGAGGGCGCGATCGAACAGAGAGGAAGCTGAATTCAAATAAAGTTTCTAATGGAGGCACTAGCGGGGGTCCAAATATGGGCTAATTAATTTGGTCATATGGTCGCATGGGGAGGTTCACGGAAGTGGAGGAGTGGTCTGATTCAGGTTCAAGTTGCGTGTCAGAGACACCACAAGTTCGTGTTGATGAAAGGTATAGTATATACAAGGAAGAAGTGGGCCCCGAAGGGAATATGCAGCTGAAGGAGGAAGTATGCAGATAGAATGTTTTAAGAAAACCGCAAGAAAAAAAAAGAAATAAATTTAGCTTTGAAGCTTCATAACGCCAAATGAATGCAAAATCTAGCGAAGTATATGCTCGGTGTGAAAGAAAGAGAAAGGAATTTTGAGAGAGTGTATGCAATGTCCCTTTGACATTCGGAAACTCCAGATCAAGAAAACCACCGCCTTGGATATCATAACAGCGAAGAAAAACACGCTAAAGAACAAGATGCAAGGGAAAAAAACATAAGGAAAGAAAATTCAAAGGTAGATGCATGTGAAAGATTCAGAACATTATCTGCTCGGATTGTATTTGAGTGCTTCTCGGTAGAACTCGTCTTCATTTTCAGTTTCCCAGTCGCCCTTCCAGGTATACTGACTGTTCTTCCGAGTAACCTTCCCAATTGTGCTGACTTCGCTCACATCACTACCCGCGCCGCTCATTGGGCGGGTGTAGACGAAATGCTCGCGAATGAGGGAAGGCTCTTTGCTTGGAAATTCTATCGATGGTGGGTGGTACTGAATGCTAGATATGCTTCCCGCCCGAGACTTTGGGGAAACGGATACGCTGATTGCGTCAGCTTTTTCGTTTGTGAAACTTCCGTCGTAGTCCGGGTCGTAGGAATCAAGCAAGCGCGAAAGTTCCAGGTCATGCTCGATTGGAGCCCGGTATCTGATTGGCATGATATGCATTGCCTCCGCGAATTGTCTTTCGAGGAATGAGACCGATGAATCACGAGGGTCGAGCGGAGAAGGGAACCGCTTGTTGCGCAATTGTGCTTGAAGAGAATCTCTAGGTAGAGAGAACTTTTGCGAAACTGGCGTTCTCGGCGGGCCAGGTTGAAAAGCATGTCTAGAGTCAACGGACAGTAGTCCGTCGTGGTAGACTCTGAGTGAAAGTATCGACGAAGGGCAAACAGGACGCGGAGTTGGAACGGCACAGCGACCGTTTGGTCCAGGGGTATCCCGTCGGAAAGCCATGAATTCGCTTCGAAGAGTGTATTCTTCGACATCGAGGAAACATTGCTTCGCTAGCCGTTTTGCCAACGGTTTGGGTGAGTGGCTGCCGCTTTTGACGACAGGATTGACGTGTAATCCATTCTCTTGGTCGTCCAATCGCATCTCATGCAAGATTTCCTTGGCTTCCATGACAGCTGGATGAAGTATGACATTCTTCCGTCTATTGGATTTTGCGCTGGCTTCAACCAATGCCCCTAGCGACTCCTTCATGGCTTCCCTCACGGAAGACCATCTGTCGTTTATCTTTTCAGTCGATAAGTTGAGCTGATTGGTTAAGAACCATTCCAAGTATTCCGCCGCGGCATCATCCGAACTCGACATGATGGAACCAATGACATGTTGAAACTGGGCAAATGATGTGATTATGGAAGAGATCGTGTATCGTTTTGTCGGATTGCTCGAGGCGGACAGAACGGTTTGTAGAGAATGGCTGATAAGTGGTGACGACACATACTGCCAAAAGGCTGCCGTTGTCGGTGGCAATGCCAGGTATGAAGTGGAGGTGAACGTAGGTATCGCAGGCATCTCCTCCTCCCAAATCTATGAATTTCCCTACGGTTTCTTACAATGTTCGGGGTGAGGATATATGATGTTATGCGAGAGGATGCTGTGTTGCAAGATATGTGTGTTGGTACCAGCGACCGAGATGTTGACGGAAGCGGATATCAAAGACTGCTGCCTACTCTAATTTCGACTAGCAGAGTGTATCGATAGATGGAAACAGTATTGAGGGCTGAGGAATGAACTGAAACAGCCGGCCCTCCCAGATATCTCTCCCAGGCTATTATCGAAAGCGCGCACAAAAACGAACTGGATGTGGTGGGCTATGATATCAAGGGCGCTGGGAGCGGTTATATGAACGAGAGTGTCGGGATCCCAATGAACGGATTCAGCGTAGTTCCTCACACTGTATCGTAATATACCAAGTTAAGCAAGTGCGGCGTCGGTATACAGTGAATGACGAAAGGCCCGTGACCGAGATAATCAAAAAGTGGCGAAAGGAAGGAGAAATAAGGTCGAAGGAAGAGGGCTTCCAAATGGGCTTCTAGAATATCCAACGGTTGGCTGGTCCTTCTGCTTTTAAATAAATCTTTTGGCTATGGAAGCCAAGGGGGCAATCGGACGGGGGCCACCCATTCCCATTCTCCTTTGTCATACTGTTTTCCTTTTTCCGCTGCTTTTCAGGCTAGTTTAGATGGATGGCTGGGCAGGGAGGTCAGGTCTGCATACCTTGCTGCATGTCTAGGAAAAATTCACACGACAAAGTAACCAAGTAAAGGGGGCCCGAGAGAGTGAGAGAATAAGCACCAGCGCCAGACGGGGCTCTCTCTTCTCGGGACCTCTCTCGTGATGTTATTCGCTGGGACTTGACTTGCGTTACTATCTTCGTTTGTTTTTCCGCAGGGGAATTCCGGCTGGCTGGCTCATGCGCTTTGTGCGAAGAGAATCCTTCTGAGCATTTGCCACAGCTGTTTATCCCCTTGACCTCTGGCGCTCTTTACCCGAAAACGAGCACCCATGGTGAGTCGCTCGTTGGGAAGAAGTCAACATGGCAAAGTTTCGTGGCGTGGGCGTCAACATTGGCTGTTGGGAGCAATATGGAATAATTGCTTCCGCTAATATACGGCCATTTGGTGTCAAGGTTATCCTAAACTTTTCCCCCGTTGTCGCGCGAGGAGGAAAAAAAAAAAAAAAAAAAACATATCTAGCAATGCGTGCGCCAGTTTCTTCTTTGGACTAACTCTTTGCTATCCAAGCTGCTCGACTTGACCGTTTCCCTTGACGGAAGACCCGAATGGTTGTGGTTCGGGAGGAATATGGTTCAAGTCCAAGGAGGACCTCCCGAGAAATGCAGCTAGCAAAAAGCCACCAAATTTTGCCTCGGTGGCACGAGAACAGCCTCGGGTCTGGTGTGTGTTCTCCTCGAACGGAACAAAGAGCCGCTTTCCAAGCTCGCCGGCGTAAACACGAATGTTAAACGAAGAAAATTTTCTTTCATTCCTCTCTGACCTTTTTAACGTGGAAGATTTCTCAGGAAAAAAGAATAAGCATGGCTATGACGCAAAAGAGGCCGAATCGAATTCTAAAGCTACCGCTACAATTCTGAGATTTTTAAAAATTCCTCCATCGCTAATAATGTTTTGGAATCGTATGACTTGATCTAGCTCGAGACTCAACCGATTTGGACAAACGCCAAGCGAAGAATGTTTGGTTTCGATTCTGACTACCAACCGCGAACCACGTTGGGAGAGTTGGACTGGGAAATCTACCAAACAGTTGTCCTAAAAAATTTACAAATCAAATTTAAACAGAGATACCCCAAGCTATCGAAAATTCCTTCCTTTTCACCTTCTAGAATTCACGTTTTTAGGCTTTTAAAGCAAGCGAGCGGGATGCAGTGGCTGAGCAGCCAGTCGACGCGAGAAGATTCCAAAAATTGCCTGAATGAGCCTAGTCGTGAGATGTAGCTCCCTATCAAGGCAGCCTGGCTGAAAAATCAACACCAGTTTTGGCAAACATATCCAACCTCTTTCACGGATGTCCTCCTCTTGAGCGGGAATATTACTGCACGTCATATGTCGACTGATGCCACGGTGCAGTTTGCGTATGCAGGTACTCGAAGATTAGTTACGGAATTGACATATCTAGTCTAATGTCATCGAAGTCATGATTCGTGTCAACATGTGGACAAGCATCTTTGCGCAAGTATATCCCAATACCACAACGCTGTGTTTTTATAGTTGCTTTCCTTGGTATCGCCACCCGACAGTCTGGTACCGTTGTACTTCAAATCAACTCGATCTGCTGGGTTCGAGGTACTGCAGTTCCAAATTATGGAGCGGTACTTGCCCAGCCCTTTCTGTATTTCTTTTTGTCAGGGAACGGTTCGTCCAATTGCTCAAAACATAAGTGCTCGACCCGTGTTGCACCGCATTTGGCTCTTTACCAATGTGGCAGGTGTCATTGTATGCGTGTTGAGTATTTCTAAATCTGATTACAATAGGGCTGGCGACCTCTCATACGTAAATGTAATCGGGTCTTATGGCCATTAGTCGCGTATTTAATTACGGGATCTATCCCGAGCTTAATGCGGGAAAAGGTCTTGCCCTACGGGGCTCCGCTCCCTATCCAACATTAATTAACCCATCTTAGCTAGACTTGGACGTCTATCTGCGAACTAACATCTTAACAATTAACGACAAGAAACGGAATATGTAAACATCACAATTTATTGCGCATTCGTCAAAGAGCGGTTGATGATATCATAGCATAGTTGATTTTCTATAAAAAGCGTATATACTGCATAATGGCGGGTATCATAAGAAAAAGAAAGGTCAATAGAAGCGCTAAATGCATAGAACGCCCGCGCCCAATCAACCAAACACACAATCAATATACTATGGGTATATCAATGAGCCCGACGTGCTTCAACGTAATCTTAAAGCGTGCTATACTTTTTCCTTGCCGCATTGCCATTCCTCCCCATACCGAACTTTGCATTTAAGTTCAACGCGATGAAGTCCCAGGTAGCAGAAGGGTTGCTTTGTCTAAGGTCGATGAGCCCTCGAAACTCTGCGTCTGACCACCTCTTCCTCGAACTGTGCATCGGAAGAGGTGTAAAACCTGCGAAAGGGTTTGTCCTTGTGGATGATCTTGAGAAGTAAAAACCCCATCCCCACTCAAACTCAGTTTCTCTTGTGGACTGCCGTGGAGTGGATGGAGGTGGTCTAGGGGCCGAATTTGAACTGGTTTTAGGGGTTGCATTTTGAGTAGAATTTGGAGTCGGGTTGGGGGTAGAATATGGGTTTGAAGAATCGGACGAATTGAAAGTGCGATAAGTCGAAGAGGATGGTCTCGCCGATGAATCCGTTCTTGTTTCTCGTGAGCGTTGTTCTCGCGTCCGCCGCTCTTGTTCAGCTCTTTCTCGCTCCCGCCTTGCATTTTCTCGTGTAGCATGTTCCCTTCTCTCTTGTTCTCTCCGTTCTTGTTCCCTTCTCTCTTGCTCTCTCCGTTCTTGTTCTCTTCTCTCCCGCTCCCTCCGCTCTTGTTCTCGCTCCCGCTTTGCATTTTCTCGTATAGCAAGTTCCCTTCTCTCTTGCTCTCTTCGCTCTTGTTCCCTTCTCTCTTGCTTTCTTCGCTCTTGTTCCCTTCTCTCTTGCTCTCGCCGTTCTTCGTCTCTTCGTTTTTGTTCCTCCGCTTCTCGTCTCCTTTGTGCGTCGGCTTCCTGACGTTGTCGCTCTGCACGTTCTCGTTGTCGGGCGGCGTTACGCGCCCGTTCTTCGTTTCTAAGGCGCTCTTGTTCTGCTCTCCTTGCTTCTCTTTCCGCTTCCGCTTCTCTTCGGAAGTAGTGACCAGGATCATCTTCATCTAAAATTTGGTTAGCCAAAGGGTCTAGGTGAAAAAATGAGCGAGCTCTAAAGTTTACATGTAAAGTTCATAGAGGCACACTTTATGTCATAAGTACTCCTTCTAGTTGGATCGTTTAGCAATTCATTTGCTTCGTTCAACTACAATGATACGCAATAACTCGTTAGCACGCCCAGGGTGTACGACGAATACTTTGTTGTTATAAAAGGTTATGCACCTTCTGAAATAAGAGAGTAAATTCTCTCTTCTCTTCGGCAGTTGCATGGGGGTGTCTATCCGGATGGAGCTCGCGGGCTTTCTTCCGATACGCTCTTTTGATTGTGCTTTCCCCCGCATCGTGTTGAACGCCTAGTATTCGATAATACGAGACAACTTCCTCAGCCGCCATCGTTCCTAACCTCTGGCTTCGTACTCTTACCGTACCGAAGCAAAAAAGATAAAACAAGAAAAGTAGTACGAGAGATCTCAAAACCGGTTTGAGTTGCTTTGTAATTGGCTCAGCCAATTTGATATCGTGTGATGAAGGATAAGCTTTTAGTCTGTCTGAGGGTTACTTAGATCTCGATCGTAGAAACAAAATGTTGTACGAACTAAAACTTAATAAGATTCTTTGGGGCCAGCATTATATACATTGTTGAGTGTAGCCCTTTCCGGACTATTCTTGTGGTGTTACTCTTCACCAGGTTTTTCTTCACCCGCCCTCTTCGCTAGGCTTGCATATGTGTGTATTTTTGACACCTCCAAAAGCTTCATTGTCGAAATCCCTGCCTGCATATTACACAGCCGCACACGAGCTGGCTGTAGTATCTCTTAAAGTTGCATGCCTTAGTATTCACGCTGACGAAACGTCAAACAGAGTCTTCATGCAGGTTTCTTGCAAGTCTGCTTTCCACTCCACCATGGTCGCTACCTCCTGCCCCTTCTTGAACTTGGATCGAAATTTGTCAAACTAAAAGATGTCGTGAGGGGTAGCACCCTGCTTCACCGTGTACTTCTCCGATGGTCATTAGGTCAGGGGGCGTCGGAACAGCCGGCGATAACCAGCTGGTACCAGCCGTGACCTTGTACATTCACGGTGTCGATAATGCTATTCGTATCACTTGCTCAAGTTTTTTCTGCTCCGTGTGACGAGGGAGAGGCGGAGATCCTGGGCAGGCAGCAGCGTTTCTACACACGATTTTCTATTTTTCGGGGGCTCTTAGAGTCCTTGAATTCTGAAGAGTCTTGGAGTGCTCCTTGCTAGAAGCGCTCGCGCGGCACAGCAGAATAGCCTGAGAAACTGGCTTAACCACATGAAACGCTGCGAGGCGTCTGAATAAACGAAACTAGTTTCATCAAAACTATGGCGAATATGATTGAAAGCATCCTATATTGAAAAAAATAAGATACAATGTTCTGTAAAAGTTTCGAATTTGGGGGGGGAAAGCGGCTAGGCTGCGGTTGTCGTGTATAATCCTCGAAACGAGACAACACATCAGTGTTAAAAATTACAACACTCCCTGTTTTAACCACCATCTTCAGTCTGCCAAGCCATTTTGAAGGCTGCCATGTGGAGCTGAAACTTTCATTACACGAATAATAATCCTTTTTCTGGTTCCTTTTTTCTTTACTGTTCTTGTTCTTTTTGGAAAGATAATTGCTTTATTGGTGTTAGGCAGGCGATTTCGAATCTTTTTGGATCTTGTGAACCTTAATTAAGGTCTTATCATATTCCGAGTAGTCTCTCGAAAGATATTTCGTGATTTTTAACACCTGGTGCATAGATCCAAAGAGTCACAGTTAAACCATCGGAGGAATACAAAGCGTGTTCATACTCCGAGATGAGATTTAATAGACTAGGCGATTGCAATTTCATACCTACAGGTACCAGTATTGGTCTGAAAAGTGGTCTCGATGCCAAAAATGGATAATACGCTTGGGAAGGCCTTGTTCTCTAGAGTTCCCTTCCAGACTTGATTGAAACCAGCTGGCACGAGTTTCCGAGGCAGGTTCATCCAAAATCTAACAATTCTACTTTCTATGCACATACTGATCGAGTTTTCGGTACCAATCAGCGCTGATTGGTACCGAAAACTCGATCAGTTCACCACGTTCCAGAAACGTGGTGGCATAGTACATTCTTATGTGTCACACTGTGTTTCCAAGCCTGAACAGTTTTCTTCAGAACCTTGTGATGCCGTATCTAGATGGCGCAATGCTCTGGATCTTGCATTTTGGCTAGTTCCGGGCTACCTAAAAAATTTGTACGACTTTGACCCCTCTGTACAGTAATATCAGAGGGGTCAGTTGGAACCTTGATTTGATTCAAGTCTAGTAAGGATCGCCATGCTATCTTCGCGTGTTTTGATATTGCACATAGCCGAGGACTTACGTTCAATCGGGAGATAGAGGATGGAGAGCTAACTCCGTAAATGGAAGGTGCGTGGTCGTATTGTTGTGAATATCTATAGCGAAACTCTAGACTGTGTAACCGCGAAGTCAAAGCTTGAATTTTTGGTTCCAAAAGCACCGAGGCATGTCTCACTAGCATTGGGAAAGCTAATTCACTGATTTGGAACGAAGGAATGGTGATTGAGATGCATATATTTACCGTCAACATGGGCGTGGAACGAAATAAAATATGGGAACAACATATAAAAAGGCTCTGTTGCTCTTCATGGAATGAAGCCGATCATCATCATCCCTCAGCATCTAATAAGCTCACATCATAGGATCTCTCTACAGCTACTCTTTACAAGGACTAGACTTACCTTCTCAGCATACTTCTTTATTGTGGAATACATTCCATCCGATCTGATCCAAACTATCATCTCTTTACATATCCTGAAAATGCAGCCTTCCCAATCCTTCTTTGCCATCATCATTCTCGCATATTTTTCCGCCTCCGATGTTTTTGCGGCCCCCCTCGCACCTGGGTTGCCAAACACGAGACAAGCTCCTTCGAGCCCTGAAATAATAAAAAAGGGTAAACTGCCACATTTTGATGATAATGATTAGCCGATTTTCTTACACTCTTGCCATAGACTCGATCCTTGAATCCCGTTTGAGCTCGGTCTGCAATCCAACGGTACTCAACAATTGTTACAAAACTTGCGTTTGTAGTGGGACTGCAACCGTCTGCAACCCAGTCATAACCGGGTGTCGTAACTTCTGCAATTACTCGGTCTGTGGGACAATCAATCCTCCTCCAAGTGCGACTTCCACCTCAAAACCAACTTCAAACCCATAGTTCAGTATAGATGTAAATTGACAGAATCGGGATCGGTCGAATTTCTTTTCTCTAACTCTAGAGGATTTTCATTCCTGTAGTTTTAATACTCGCACCCTATGAATTGGCAATGAATTGCATAATAATCGGGGTCTTTTTTAATACGCCACATATTGTCTCCTGCTATTGTATTTAACTGAACACTTGCTCAAATTACTTCAAGAATATATCTGCATTCCAGCTACAAAGTGTGGCTAATGAATTTTGTCGTCATCCGAAGCTGTAGATCTAACTTTCGGGACACACTGTGACTTAGGCCCCCAGCGATAACTATACCTTTCATATTCATCAGATGGCCCCCAGGCGGGGTCCTTGTGAAACCCATTGGGAACCGTAAACTCCACCTTTTCTTTTACACTTTTAAACCCATTGTGTTCGTCATAAGCTTCCTCCCACGCTTGCACACCATCGTGGAAGACGCTGATTTTTTCAACGTGTCCGTCAAAGTAGCGCGCCGCCGTCATCATGGAGAACCAGTTATAGACACCCAATCTAAGCGCTGTATCCTCGTGGTCCGCTCGTTTGGAAAGATGGGATTCCAATTCAACTCCTGCCGTTGCTTCGCCAGCGGCGAATCTCTTTCTCAAACCGTCAGCCTTTTCTTCAACTTCTTGGGCATACTCGTAAGATATATTGAAGACTAGGTTTTTGATTTTAGGATCGCATCTGCCACCGTCATATCGTAGATTTCCGTCTGGGTGTTTAGGTGGACCGTTGATAGCTAGAAGATGAAAGCCCTGAGGGCCGTGACAAAAGAAGTCATTGCAGAGATCAAATAAGGCATAGCTATCTAAGCCTTGTCCACCGCACCCATAGAAACGCCCGCGGTTTCTCTCGGTGAATTCTTGAACCATATAATTAACCCTCAATTCTTCGATAATATTATATGGTTGTTCTGGGGGGAGCGGGAGCGCCGTCCATACAGGATATGCTACCCCGCGAAATGCGTAAACATCGAGAGTATATCGTAGGCCTCGCGGCTGCGAGTTCGGATCGCCAGGCTTAGATGCAAGTTTTTGAATTCGAGCCAAAAAGTCCTGGAACTCGGCACGAATCTGTTGGCAGGTGTGAAGAATTGGGTGGAGCGTGTATTTTGGAAAGGAATTGGGATAGTATATTGCGACACATCCACCCCCGTGCAGCTCCGTCAAATTGGGATTATCGCGCGTAAGATGGATCTTTGTAGACTTCTCTGGAACTTGACAAAGATCGAAGAGATGAGAATAAATGATCTCACGGATCTCGAGTGGCAAGCCGAGAAGACGGGGTGTCTGAGGATCCATATTTTCGAGTATCTTGGGTAAGAGCCTGTCTTCGAAGGACCGCTTGTGCAAAGAGAGTGTTTTCAAAGTTGGAAGCAGTCCAAGGTGGCACCATGGATTACACTCGGAAGTGTTTGGGTCAGCCTCTCCGAGTGTTCTGGATCCTGCGCCCTGTTGAGAAAGCAGCCAAGAAACAACCAACGGCAACGCATCCATCTTACGCGTCTGGTCGTCGTATTGGTCGCGGCCAACCAAGCACCGGGAATATACACAGGTAGCCAGCTGATAAAACTGCAGAGATTGGGCTGCCAACCGGGTCAGCCTTAATTTTGTTGCCAGTAAGATGAGAGTTTACCAGAGCCGCAAGTCGGGGTTACGCGGTAATAGTCCCCTCGAGTATCGGGGGTCTTCAACAATATGAAAAAATGAGCGTTGGCATTCCGAGTCTATTTAATAGTGACGCCTTGCCTTTGGAGAATTCTCTTTATCTCGCATGGTTTCTAGTAAGGAACGCGTACAAACGGTGCTCACTCGCAATATCGACTTTTCTTTTCCGGTTTGGGTCTGGACAAATCTGGATAGCTCGAAGTGTACTCTGGCGCACATATCTACCATCTAATCGGAGGATTTGGTGCTCACTGAGCAGCCACATGTCTCGATCTCGTCGACACCATAAAAAGTCACGAAACGGGTGCCTTGAATGCAAACGTCGTCACATTCGGGTAAGGTTGCACATCAGCTATATTTTTCTTGCATATGTATTGACCATCTTCGGAAGTGCGACGAAATCCACCCCGTATGTGCAAATTGCGGTGCGGCAGAGATACGATGCTCGTTCTTGGGCGACGATGAGCCTTTCATAATACAAACCCTTTCCACTCCTTCTCCGAATACAATTTCGACCCCTCTTGCTTCTAGTGTAGCTTCAGCATCTGCTTCAACGCCAGGTGCATCAGTGCTCCTTGAGGAGACCCCCAACAAACATCATCCGCCTGACGAATACAGTCTAAATATGGTTCACCTCAAACTCTTCAGCAATCTTTCCAACGAAGATTTCCGATCTTCTGAAGATAGGGGAGGTTCTGACACCATAATAAGCCAACTTTACCTTAAATATGCCCATGCTACTCCGTACCTAATGCACCAGGTGCTTGCTATCTCTGCGTTGCATCTTAGCATTAAAAACGTTGAGTCCCGGAAATTCTATCGAGAATACGCAACAGGATTGCAAAATCGAGCGATATTGCTACTTCATGAAAGTAATCCGACTTTAGAGGTGGTGCCAGAGAACTTTGCTAGCATGTATCTGTTCTCCACCTCAGTCGCGGCTCATTTGTTTTGCGAAGCTCTAAATTATCACAAGGATACATTGGAAGTTTTCATTGATAGATTTACACACGACATAAGCCTCTATCGTGGTGTCATAGCAGTGATCCGCAACCTCGGTGACCTACGAGAGACAGAAATCGCACCAAATGTCAGAATGTCCGAGTTGCTTCTCGACTTGTCGGATCCTACAGGGCTTGAATGCGCTGCAGTCACGGATATGTTGGATACTCTGAATCCGACTCAGCCTCAAAAAAAAGCATATCAAGATGCAACTTATATTCTTCAACAGGGATTTGACGCGGCCCCAAAGGGACGGACACCTCGAATGGCCGTGGTTTTTGGCTGGCCAATCCTTGTTCCACCGGATTACGTAGATCTGCTGCGCCAGCGGCAACCTGAAGCTCTTGTAATCCTTGCACATTATGCTGTACTATTACATCGCTCGCGACATTTTTGGTTGATTGGGGAAACTAGTGGTCGGTTCATCATTGAGTCTATCTGCGACATGTTGTCTCCTGAATGGCAACGCTGGTTAAAATTTCCAGCAGATGCTTTGAACCACGAATATAGCTAGATATGAATTGTGCGGGAACAAATAAAGTAGCACTCATGAATCACGTTCCCGTTCATATTTTGCTACCATGTAGAGGGACTTCGATCTAACTGCTAGCACTTTTTAATGAACCAATGACTTTGTAATAAAAGGATAGAGAGATTTGCTTTTTGGTGGCTATTAACGTAGAGAGAGTGATAGACTCAACAGTGCGCCTTGTAAGAGGTGACTTTTATCAAGAATGGGGCCTGGTACTTTAATATTCCGTCGACGAAATTTTTGCAGAAACATCTTGACTTCATTGTGGCTTCAGATAAGGTTGGCCCTGTCGGGAGCGAGTTTTTCCGGAACATGGTGGAGATACGCTAAGCCCAAAACGCTTCTATACGCGTAAACTATACCTGATTTGATATATACGCGGAAACTATTCCTAAAATGAACATACGCGTATCGAGGCTCTCAATCTTAAATTTACAAAGCTCGCTTTGCCATCTAAAATAGATTTCGTGGTAAATTTAAGATAGTCGAAAAGTGGCATTTCTTCAGGATTGAATATTTATATAGAAGCATTCCCGTCTAGTTTTCCTTCATCAAATCCACCACCAGATGTGGTATTGACGCCGACGCCAGAAAATTCTCAACCGTCCATTTGACTATTATTTCTTCAAAACGACTGAATAGCGACTGAACAGCGTGCTAGTTCTACATTAACTTCTTATAATCCACCTTATACCCCTTTATTGTTACTTCCGCACTTCCAGGTTTATTCAAAACGAACTAAAGCCGGCTTTATACCTCGTCTAAGATGGCTGAACTCAAGCCTGTCGACGGGACACATTACTTTCTGTGGAAATATCTCCCTTCCGTACCACTTGCATTCTTATTTCTTATTTTGTTCGGAGCAGCTACTGTAGCGCTATTTTGGAGAATCTGGAAAACCAAAACATACTACCCTATAGTTTTCGGCATTGGCGGGTTATGTAGGTGACATCCCACCTACTGTTTGTAACTTCACAACTGGTTTCCGCGAATAGAGTATGAAACAATCTTGAATAGAATACCTTGCTAATATCTGCTTATCTAACAGGTCAGGTTCTTGGTTACGGCGTACGGATATACTGTCATTCAAATACCAATCAGATAGCATCATATATTGTTCAAAGCACTCTCATCCTCTTAGCCCCCGTCTTTTACGCTGCATCCATATATATGGTACTAGGCCGTCTCATGAGCAGCACCCACGGCGGCCACCTTTCCGTCATTCGCCCGACGTTAACAACCAAAATATTCGTCGCGGGCGATTTACTCTCGCTAACCGTCCAAGGGAACGCCGTCAACCTTACGACGAAAGACAAGACCAAAAAAATCGGAGAAGGGATCATCACCGCTGGCTTGTTCATCCAATTGATCGTATTCGGATTCTTCGTTTTCGTCGCTTACAAGTTCCATAATCGGATGCGAAAAGCAATCGCTAAGGGATCAGAACGGGAGCCGGATGTTCCATGGCGACAGGGATTGAAAATGCTCTATGCTTGTAGTTTCTTGGTCGCCGTTCGGTCGATATTCCGCGTCGTCGAGTATATCATGGGCGTGGATTCATACTTGTTTGCCAACGAATGGCCTGCTTATGTTTTCGACGGTGCGTTGATGTTTTTGGTTCAAGTTATCTTTGTTGTATGGTTTCCAAGTAGCTTCCAGTATCAACTAGTAGATGGCGATATCGAGCTGGATGGAGTCTCGAAACGTAAATGGTATAGTTGGCGGAAGTAAGGGCGAAGCTTCGCGATATAGTTTTACATCCGTCCCCCGGCATTTCTCTTACTACCCAAATACTAAATTTCCTTAACTACTGTTGGTGTATTTATTGCATGTATGCATACTCAAGTTTTAGAATATAGAGAAGATTCGAACGTCAACGATCAAGATAGAATGCATCGACGATTCCGATTATACCTAAAATGTGTTGTGCATTGTGGTAATTTGCACCGTGTAGCCCAAGTATCGAGGAGTCAGTATCTAGTATGCCATTTTATCTACCATCCATCTTCTTCAGGCCGAATCGAGCGCACATAGCTTTACGTTAAAGGGGAGGATGTTTGAGGGACTGAAACGAGGGCGAAGAAACACCGGTCGACTAATATCGAAATAAGAGCAAGAATATTTACCCTTCCGCACGGAAAGGGGTGGCCAAATATATTTAAATAGTAGGACACGTCTCCCTGACGAGCGTCTTCAATGTGGGGCAAACCGTCATCTAACAAGACAAATTTGTGCACTTGCGGGGAAGATGACTGGGAGCATATTCACTAAGATGACTATCCGGATTCGACGGAGAATGGGGGGTTTCAAGCTGTCTTGGACTTTCATGTCTTCGAAAGTAAAATCAGAGAATTTATTTAACTATTCCATCATATTATAAACAGATGAACATAAATGCTAGCCTTTGATGAGAACGCCAACCATAAAGATGCGCTGAAAATGCTCTAAAGCCAGCTTGGAGTATAAAATGGGAAAGAAGGGCAAATGAAAAGAAATAGAGAAACTAAAGAAGGAATCCATTAAGTACTCAAGTAGCGAGGCTTGCAAGGAAGAAAACAGTCACGAGCAAGAAAAGAAAGAAAGATAAAGGAAATAAAGCAAGAAAAGAAAACAACTGTAAACTCAAAAGTCATACACATGCGCTCAGAAAATGTCAAAAAACTCTTAAGAAAACGAGAAAGCAGAATTACCTCAATTAATAATATTTTCCTTTCCATGCCTTCATCGGCTTGGCTAACCGCTCCATCTCTTCCGGCGTGAAAAGATCTTCAATACTTTGTTTCTCTTCGACTTCGGTTGCTGACACGGTCTTCATTTTCCATGACCTTTTCATCTCTTCACCTTCAGCAAATTCCAAAGCTTCTAGTAGTCCCTCTACCTTGGCACCATCTTCGTCCTTAGGCACCATGCCCACCGTGTTGACAACAACATTAGCGCTTTCATCTAAAAACCCATCTTCATTCGTGATCTTGATTCCACCAACGTTCGTTCCCTCCTTATACTCATCTTCGCTGATGCAAGAGTGATATTGTCCATAGTCTCCACCACAGTAAAAGCAAAAGGCGTAGCCACAAGCGCAAGTCATGTGGTCACATCCAGTGTGCCGCGCTACTAAATTCTGACAGTTGACACACTGTCTAAATCGATTTGGGTATTCTTCGTATTCATCATCGGAGTATTGATCTTCGTCATTATTCTCTTCTTCTTCTTTATTTTCTGTTTCTTCTCCTTCCGCCTTTACCTCCGGTTCGGCATATTTCGATAGCAAAAATTCTTTGAAAAATGTAGTGCGAGAAGCACAAGGGGTATCGAGACCGTGGAAATGAGATCTACACAGAGTGCAGATTGGGGTTTGGCATTCAGAAGATGGGCAAACTGCAAGTTGAGACTTGAGTTCTTTCTTGACGATCTCGATAGTATATTCTGGCTCCTTTTCCGGGGTGGTTTCTTTGGTCTCCTCTGTGGTTGATTCGACTGGAACAACCGGAGTTGTCTCGTTAATCTGTTCTAGAGACGTTTCAGTAGCTCCATCTGTTGTTGCCTCGGTTGTGGTTATTTCAGCAGCAACCTCAGCTGTGGTTGAAGCAGTATTCTCAGTGGTATTCTCAGTGATATCCTCAGTGGTATTCTCAGTGACATTCTCAGTGGAAGTCACAGCTGAAGTCTCAGTGGAAGTCACAGTGGAAGTCTCGGCGACCGCCTCATTGGGAGCGATCTCGGTAGCGGCCTCATCCGCTTGGGTGACAACCTCCGTTGTCGTCTCAGCCACCGTTTCCGTGTTCGTCTCTGTATTCGTCTCTGGTGTCGCTTCAGCAACAGGAGGGGCTGCGATCGTTTCTTCTTTCTTCTTCGCTTCGGCTGGCTTTGGGACCTTAACTTCCTCTTCCTTTACGACCACATAGGAAGTTCGAGGAACATAAGCCGAACAAGTCGGAACAGGGCAAAACATCTTTTCCTTATCATCCCAATAAGCTTGAATCTGCTTCAATCGCATTATGTAACCAGCAGAGACAAAGGGTTCGCTGATCGGGAGCATGGAGTGTCCCTGCACCTTAGGGAGCGGTTCTCGATGCGGCTATGGAATCACTGTTAGATATCGTTGACTTGTGACCGATCTCGGAATGAAGACCTACCCAGGCGATACAGTTATCAAACCAGTCTGTTAAGCAAGACTTGCAATATGCGCTCTCGTCATCACCAGGATTGCACGCAGGGCGCTCTTTCTCTGTGATGGTCGCTCTTAACTCCTCGTTGTCCGCTTCGTCTTCATATATCTTCATAAACGAGTCTCCACAGGCTAAGCAGTAGGCAGCGTAACACTTTTTTCTCCATTCATGATTGGAACATGTAGCACACGACTTTCGGAAAACAACCTCATTTCGAGGTTTTGGAGCCGGGGCTGGAGGAGCAGCTGGAGTCTCTGTCTGTTCTTCTGGAACGGTGGTAGGAGCAGCTTCTGTAGCTTGAACCTGTTCCATTTCTGGCTGCGGTGCTGGTTGGGCCTCCGCTGCTGGGGTTTCAGTCGTAGGTGCTTCCGTAACTGGCGCTTCCACTATGTTTTCCGCTGCTGGGGTCTCTGTTGCAACAGCTTCAAGAGAAATTTCTGTCGTCGTTGTCTCTGGTGCTGATGTTTCGGCAACCACGACTGCAGCACTCTCCGTCGCCTCTGCACCTTCCTGAGGCTCCGGCAGAGTGATATCTACAGCCGTGTCAGCTTTCTTTTCGTCCTCCATCTCTTCGGTTGATACCCAAAAGCTGTCCCGTGAACCAGTCGCGACGCCCCAAAAATTCTTGATAGTCTCTTGATCTTCAACTGGAATGACGAGAACTGTGGAATCTTCAAGATTGGTTTCTGCTACGGCGGCTGTCATTCTTTCGCTCTTTTCTGCTTCCGTAAATGTGTCTGTGGTATCAGCACAGGTTGTGGCCTGCTTTTGAGTTGTAAGGGGGGTAGTATTGTTGGCAACTGCGAGGCTAGCGAAGGATTTAATGTTAGCGACTATGATACTGAAGGTATTTTACTATGCTCATGAAAGTGATATGGTCCCGCTTATAAAACGATCCTTTGGCTCTATCAGTGAGAGAGCTACGTGGGGTAACACGTAGATAGAGCCTTTTGTGTTCTTTGTCATATGCAATGTTCAGACTCCCATCCTGCAGCTTACCGACCAGCCAATGACAAGGTGGCAGCAGTACAGAAATGAAATGCTGATGGGCCCCAAAAATACCTCTGTGGGGAACCCTTGATGTATCTTGGCAATATATTCAGATATTAAGACAGGTACAGCCTCCAATGAGGCTGACTTTTTTTACGTTCAATCTATCGATAAGGTGAGAGCAAATAACGCAAATTTCGTGTACTCACTCTGCAGACCCTATTAACGGGTTTTCAGGAATTGGTTCGCCTCCCGCCATGGTTTTCAGGAAGCCGAAATGAAAAATAGAATAAAAGGCACGAAACCGGTCTCCGTGTAATTTTTGATGCTTCGCAATCACGCTCATGAAAAGGGCAATTATTGACGTTCTAATTGATGGAGACAATGATTTGAGAAAAGCGAGTAAAAAGCACTATAACATTGTTGTTGGGATGCTTGTACTGATATTATTTGAATTGGCTTTCTTTGTAGAATGAAGGATCAGGTTCCCGCTTTAGCTGAGAAATCATCTCCTTATATGCTAAGTTTTACCCAACCTTCGAGATTAATAGTAGAGCCAACTTTTCGTACTTTCGTTATGACATTGAGGGACCTGGATGAGTCGTACAGCGCGATTGTGTTGAAAGTGCCCTTTTGAGTCATCGGGTAAGCAACAGCAAAGGTGCATCCAATGAGGGACTGGCGGGCGGGGAACCTAGTACAGGAGGGGCATGGACTCGGTAGACTTGCATGCCCC
This sequence comes from Dactylellina leptospora, assembly GCA_036971365.1. Classification (NCBI taxonomy): domain Eukaryota; kingdom Fungi; phylum Ascomycota; class Orbiliomycetes; order Orbiliales; family Orbiliaceae; genus Dactylellina; species Dactylellina leptospora. The sequence goes on along the minus strand of JAJTUC010000014.1, from coordinate 1,069,264 downwards.
ATGCAGGCATTTTCCAGCTGGCAGATGGCATGCCTGGTGGACTCACAACGTTTTTCAACTCCCACCTTGAAATTCAATCGATCCTTCACTTTCGTCCTGGTCTTCAAAGAAAAGTTGCCCTGAGGCTTAGTTAATAATCGTTTCAACTATTAATTTCTGCCACACACAGGTTGACGCGTGATGTGGCTAGTACGGTATAATCCGAGGATTCAAGGCATGTCACAAGGCAGCCTGGGATTCATCATGAGTTGACGAAAGCTTGCCCTCTCCAATTGAAAAAGACGAATTCTCACTTGTAGGTAGATGCTGAAGACAAAAAAGGGTTACGAAACGCTCGGCTTTACTTCATGAGCTCACTAGATTACTTTTTCCCGACTGGTTTACACAGGGTTCTACTGGTCCCATTGGTTTCAGTGTACTCAGTCCGTCGATATTTACTGTAATACCGCGTGGCCGGTATTGCGCGATTACAATATGTATTAATACAGTACCCTTAACATTTAAGAATCAGGATTGAGGGCAATATGCATGAAAAACATAAACTCTGAGGTATTGTATTATAATTATGCCAGCTCATTTCAGCTGACCTATCATGTTATCATACAGATCATTAATACTCCCTGAACAAGGAATAAGCCAAAGTCCAGACCTCACCGGGCTCCCCAAATACATCTCCAATATTAATTGGGTATCTTGCATAATTCAGAAGTGTCCGCTTGACATCGAAAAATACTCACATGAACTCCGACTGGAAAAAAGGAGAAAAAATCGGGATGGCGGCGAGATCAAGCAGAAACAGGGCTAAAACGAAAAAAAAGACAAAAGTGCAAGTTGGTGAGCGAGATTCAAAATATGACGCAGAACCTCTAGCCCAAATAACAAAACTCCGAACAACACAAGTTATCGCGAACGAGTAAAGGCCGCTTCGAAGCGACGACGGAAATGGTAATGAGAGGGTGGAGAAGAGGGACTACTCTTCTCAGCTTGACCGTAATGCTATGAAAGTGCATTTTTAGGGAACATTTATACGTTCCTATCGTCACCATACTTTCTCATATCTCGCGTAGAAACCTTATAAGTTATTTCCGTGGTCTTGACCACACTTCCTTGCTTCGGTGGCATCAGCGTGGGCGGCGAACCTCCAGATGAGAAGCTCGTGATGACATCGACGCTTGTTCTGCTTCCGCCAGTGTTCGCAACGATGCTTTCTTGGCTCTCTCCTCTTTCATCTTTTCCGCCAAATGTTGTGAGCGGATAGATGCTCCTGACTTTCACGGCTCGCTCGGCTCTACTGTTGTTACTGTTGGCCGCTTGAGCTCTCGAGTGAGTACGACGTATACCGGTGCCACCCCCAGAGCTATTAAACTCCATAGGGGTAAGATTGTTAGAGTAGCCGTGGGAGCTAGCGAAGCGTGGGAAGATCTTGATCACTAGTGGTTTCAGTGATGGGATTGAGGCACATATTATTCCAACGTGAGTCTCGAGGGATGTATATATCCAGAGTTCGAGACACCACCAACTCTGATCCCAGGACACGGTCGCTTTTTGAATATATACCAAACGAAGAATTGCCGAGAGAGGTGCGCTATCACTCAGTTAGCAGGTATACATCGAGGAAATCTAGAGAACAACCTACATAATACCCAAGGTAAAGACGCCGATAAGCGTTGTCTTTTGTCTTGTCGGCATATGCAATCGCCATACTGTTGGTATAGGGAGGAGTAAGACGAGCACATCAGTGATGAGATTTGTGCTTCCGTGCAAGAGATGTAATTCGTTCTGGAGGGTGATACATTTGTCACCACTTCGGGGTAGTCTCCAGTAGGCGCTGACAGGTACGCATTGAAAGGTGATCAGGAATGTCCAGGTGATAGTCCAGGCGATTATAAAGATCAAAGTAACATAAATCGATATCTTGAATGACCTTGTAGTGCAGAACCGGAGATAAAATAAGAGTATCGAGATCTTGGTCAAGCTCACGGACCAGGTAAACGTCAGCTGGGTAGCAAAGGACCAGATCCTAACCATCTTGATCTGATCTTGCTTTAGATCCCAGACGTGGGTTCCCACGCCAGCTGGCTGGGACATGATGCAAGTTATGCTAACAGCCATTGCCGTGACCTAGCGAAGTTCGAGGATGGTCAACTGGGGTATCGATTTAGTAAGATCGGTCCAAATAACACTTACTGTTGCGAGAATGATGAGCCAGTCATCAGATTTGAACGCTTTTAGGATGAAGGATCGAACATAGAGACGAAGCGAAACTATAACTCCGCAAAAAACCATCATGACGATTATAAGAGGTGCCATGAAGTTTCCCTGTCGATCGGGATTTTCGTAGTTCGGCTTGGGCCATGATAACATGACCGAAAGTGGAGGAAGCAGCATCTCGTCTGATGGTAGACGGCCCAATCAATGAGCGAATGCCTCGAGAATGATCTTTCTGTTGATAAACAGATAGAGATACCGCTTAAATGAGGATACAATATCAGAGAAGGGAGGCAGCTGGGGAAGCCGTCAACGACAGCGTAGCTGAATAACCTATAGACGACTGAAAGCAGGTGGCGAGCAACCCATTAGGAAGGAGGTAACATCAGGTGCTTTTTAAGGTTGATATGGGCCCAAGGTCCACAAACCACGAGGGTAGTAACGGGTTGAGTATGCATTTGTATGATATTGCGCGAGGTGTGCGAACCCTTTTCAACTATATACTGGAAGAGCCCGGGACCCGGGATCGATAATGAAGTGATGCAAGAAGGGGTTAGGTGTGTGTGGGTCCTGAATAAAACGAGCAAGAAACTCGCTTTCAGTTTTTTTCTTTTGTCTTAATGGGAAGATTCTGTTCTGTATCGACGAAGCATCCCACGTTTTGGTGGCTTGGGAAAGTCCTAGCTGTATTTTATCGGCAAGGTTATGGGGGGTCTCGCGATACGCACACGAACAACATAGCTTGGGGGTGGAAATTTGCCGCTAATGATATCGAGTCCCCAGAGACTGGCAAATATTTAAATTGTGATACACAAAATGGCCGGTAGAGAAGTTGCTTTTTATTTCTTTGAAGCGCACCGGAATTTTTCACAGCCCGGTGTGATTGTTTACCATTGTACATGTACATGCGCCATGAATGCATTGCGGCAAAGTCCTATTTTTCTTAGCAATTCAACCTCAGGCGGCCATCGTCGGCTGCACATGTTAAGAACAGGAAAGGTGTTGTTGGGCGGTGTGACAATCTCAAACCCTTCACCACCTAGGTGCACACCTAAGATACCCTTCCGATCTTGCGACGAAACAAAAGTGGATCTCTGAGAGCCATAGTGGTGGTATGCAGACTTTGATACGAGTATCTTCGATACTGGTATTTTAAGCCGAAAAGTTTAAACAGTACATGCGTTTATTAGTGTAAATCATTCAATTCGAATCTCACGAGCGAGTAGCGATTTCAAATTCAATACCCTATGGCGATCTATCTGAGGTACTGATCTCTCTGCCTGGTAAAATTTTTTGCGAGCCTCCTTCGGCGACTTCAATAATCGGAACCGAAAGACTTTGGGAGTAGAGATCCGCGAAAGGAGAAGATTGTTATCAGTGAAGAAACGTAGAGCCCGGAGCTGCACGTCTGAAAGAAGTATCAGATGAGCGGCAGGTCAGGAAATCCTGCAGGAACACCGCAGAATTGACATTGCCACCTGCTCATTCAAGGAATTTGCTTGCCCGCTCAAATTTGGCAAGAATGTAAATGTACGCTGGATATTTACCGTTATGGAGGAGCTGTACCTATTCATGATAAAGGGCATATTCTCCGAGCTGATAAATATCGACCTCTCCGGTAGCCCCGTAGGTGGCGACCTCGATAAAATTTGATATTGTCGAAAGAAACCCAGATGCTAGAAATTCGAAGATGGGGGGAAGGAAGTTGGTTACCCGAAGCGGCAGCGGCACCCGAGTGTGTGTGGTGCCTGGCATTTTAAGTCAGGGTTTAAACTCTGAAGGGCCTAGTGCTAGAAAACCAACGACGGCCGAATAAAACGTGGCGGGCTGGGTAAATTTCCAGAATAAAGGCCTATTGGCTGTGGAAACCCCTCAAAGAAAGTATCAACGGCTGCCTTGGGAGCCGCGAATTCGAGATTTCTATGGAACATCTGGCGCCATATCCACATTTTAGAAGCATGCGAGTGCGCAATCATTTGGGTACTCGTGATGACCACATTGTGTTCGCGCTCGAGGCACTGTGGAGTTTATAGTGGCGGACGTTTCCGATTTAGACTCCTTTGGATGAGGTTGATATAATATTATGATCGAATGCCTCTTGTTGAAACATGAGTTTAAACACCTCACCATATTCACCTATCTCAGATGTGATCTGCTCCTTACTCTCCTTGGGCGTTGGTGGCTCTAATTTACTATTTCCAGTCATAGGATTTATAGATTCAAGTCTCTCCGCTTCAGTTGGGATAGCTCTCCTATGGTAGCCAGTTACAGGCCTTCCAAAGCGAATCTTAGCCTTACTCTTATCCTACGCCTGCGGTCGACACCCTCGCCTTTCCGTTGCTAAAGCCCATAGCCAAGCAATGATATTCTGCCCTCAGTCCAGAGTCACGACTCAATGGGCTGTGGCCCCTGTCCGATTGTGGAGCCAGTCATCTGAGACAATGTACCAGATGCTCAAATGTGGAGCCAGAATCAACACCTTGACCAACAGCACTGGTGGAGCAAGCGAACCACGTCCACCAAATATATCTCACGAACTTCAATCTTTTCCGGTTAACATTGTCCACTCTCGCTACGAAATCCAAGAAAAACAGGAAAATGTTATGCAAACTGATCACATACAGCAACAAAAGACGGCAGCGTGCTTCATCTAATCCTGGTGTGACTATGCCATAAACGTCGGTCTAAGGCTTGCCTTTTCATATCTCGAATATAGAATATTCGATGCACGCCAGCTGCCCCAACGCCCAAAATAACGCCACTGTGACAGATGTGAGGGGCAAGGCCCAGTGACTATGCATGTGCCCTTCGTCTACTAATTCACGAGATTTGACTCAGATATGTCTCACTTTGTGGAACTTGGCATATATAACGGTTTACATGGGCCGAATGTCGGTTACTGCTCTTCGGGCGCAGGTGGGTCAAATATGAAAATCAAAAGCGGTTCACGATAATGAAAATATATTGTTATCTGAGAAAAATTCGTCATCGTGGACAATTCTCTTCATTTAACCTTGCGGTGTATCGTTGGCCTGGGCGCTTGATGACGAGAAAGAAGCTCGTCCAAGTGGGTGTGTAGAACGCTATCATGGCTAACTAAGTTGGGAATGTTTTACTGCTGAGGACTCCTAGAATCGGTGGAGTCTCACTTCTCGGAAATAAGATTTTAAAGGAAAAATCCAGTTGTAATCATCACGATATCGAGAGAAGACACCTTGAACTCGGATTCTCATTTATCCTACTAAATATGAAATAAAATGCGAGCCTGTGATTTTTAGCCCCATAAATTTCAAGATATTTACATTGAAAGATTGAACGTCGAATGTTATAAACCCTTAAGAATAACATTCCTAGGGCTGGGAACGAGACGACCCATCTATGCATATGCAACATCAATCATAACTTCCCCGCTTCCACCCGAATTCGGGGTCCGAACCCCAGGGGATTAGGGTATCAAATTTGTCCTTTCAATGTTGGGGTTTCTTGGCCAGTTTAATTTCCTATTTAGAAATGGCGTGATGAAATCCAACATTCAACTCGTGTTGCATGCGAATCTTCCGATTTCACGAATAAACCAAAAAGCCATGAAGCTTCCATTTACCAACATCGAAGCAAAATTAGGACTTAGCAAATTGGAAATTGGCTCGAAAGACTTGTACTTAATCAAATCACTCTGCGAGATTAAAATAGACATTTAGCAACAAGTTCGAGCCCCGCTTGGGAAGGGCTAACTAGCGCTAGTACTTTTCAGCCAAGAATTTTGAAGTGAGATAGAAAGCCGTGATTATTGGGTAGGACGAGTAGGGAAACGAATCGTCGGCAAGGTCTCCAAAGACTTATAGACCTACGAACACGGCTATACATGGACTTGCGAGGCCTCGAGGTTGTCGAAATATTCGTGTACCCCGCCTTGCATCCATCTGGATCCAGATGCCTTCCGTTTTCAACTAGCAACACATACCTCATGGGAGATATATCCACACTAATGCTGCACATTGTTCCGCAACAACTCAGTTCGATAAGACTAGCTGATCCTAGCTGGAGTTCTTAGGATACCAGAATATTCATTTGGCTACACTCTATATATTACAAGCTAGCAAAGAACAAAATCTGCAATTACACACTGAACGCAGAAAAGCGGCACCGGTATTGGAGTCGAGATACACAAGCGAGATCTAGCCGCTTTCTCTAGTTCTGAATAGATGACGTGGTCCCGAATGCGAATTTCTGGTAGATCATCTAGGCTAGTTGATCGATTAACGAAATTAGGATTAAGCACCCGTTCCGCTCTCTCTCTCAGGTTAAAACCATGCAATCTACATCTCTATCGAAGATATTGATTGAATAGCGGGTGTGAGCCGTGAATATCTCCGATTCCTTGCTTCGTGTGCCGTGTGCCGTCTGCCGTCTCCGATACCAAGATTGAATGATAGCCAATGGAAGCCACATGAATGCGGTATTTCAATTATGGAAATGCATCACGTCGGCGATTATAGATGGTTAGAGTGCTATTGATCGTCTCGATGGAGCATGAATGCATGGAATACTCTATCTTGGAAATTTCAAGAGCAAAATTCACCAAGATGAAAGAGAATTTGCAGGACCAGGAAGTCTATAAATACAGATGACTTTGCCCTGAAAAATTGAAGCTTACGACCAAATATCATCGCAAGCTATCCCGGAATTCTAAAGGAAATTTGATCCAATTATCTCTCAATTCTCTTTTTCAGGAAGACTTATTCAATATGCCTCAAGCTCAAGGATATATTAAATCTGTCGGTGGCGGCAACAAAGTTATTTCAACGTTTGTGATTGACGACATCATGTACAATTTTTCAGGGACCTTTTCTCCGGCAATGCCGCCTTTCCTTTCAAATTCGGCTACCCTAGAATATAATGATATGAGTGAACTCACAACTCACAGGAATTTTGAAGGCGTGGTTGGTCCCTCACAAATTCAATTGACCTTGATCAACGGGCCTACAATCAAAGGAAGTCTTGAAATGCCCATGTCTCCTGCTTCGAGTGTGGATGGTTCGGGCACCTGGATGCAAAATTAAGCAAAGCAGATGTTTGGTATGTAATCATTTCGTCTAGCTCCCTTAGTCTATTAGCTAGTTCCTAACTTTTGTTATTTTCACACTTGGATAGCCCCCGGAGGTTAGTTAGCAACCTATTCACGACTAAGACGTGAAGTGTTGAGAAGGAACATAGTGGAGGATATACAATTATGGATTACTACTGGAGAATATATTTTCGGGCTCACGTTATTTTATTGTACACGCCATAATTGGCAGTGCCAAAACCCGTCAATGTACATCATTGGGTCCCACTCATCCTTTGTTTGTGGGTGGACCCTTAGTAGTTTAATCGAACGAAATTGCTCCATTTTATGGTCGACCAACTTGCGCCCGTCATTGAATCAAGTGACATTTGGTAGAATTTGGAAAAGAGTTATATACATATAAGCCGTGAAAAGTATTTAGAAAAAACGGCACATCGAAAACCGCGATGAATAATGCTATCAATCAAGATTTCTCAATAACTAAACTGGTTCTCCTAGCGCTCGCTGCCTCTAATTCAGAGCTAGTGACAGGGCTGGCATCGACATTGCCCACATAGGACGTCTTTGCCAAGTCATTGAGCTGGTCTTCCTGTTTGTCCAACTCACGGAATTGCAGCCAGAAGAATATCGCACCCAAAGTAGCGAGAATGGCAGCAACAATATAATTCCAAACAAGTAGAGGATCGTTCGCAAGACTAACAAATGCAAACCCGAGGGCTGTGCTGAAAGCACTCATAACGAGGAAAACCGAAGTAACAAGTGACTTCATGTTGGTAGGTGCCTTCGTAAAAGCATATTCCAAGCCAGTAATGGAGGCGAAAATTTCGGAGATCGCAATGAGGACGAAAGACCCCGTTTGGGCCCACACATTAATTGGCGCGGGGTCGCACTTGGGGTTGGCCGCATCATGGCCGCAAGGTGACTTTTGGTAAATGTAGTATTGGAGAACAGCGGCCCAGATCATAGCCAAGACACCCACTATAAATCCGAAGGTGATTTTCTTGATCGGGGTAAAGTTTATTCCCAACTTGCGGAGACCAGGGTAGAGAACCAGATCGAACACGGGGATAAGGATGATAAGAGAGAAAGGGTTTAAGTTGGAAAGAATGTCGTTAGGAAGCCCATGAGTCTCCATGACGGCGGCTTGCGATGTAAGGTTACCGTTGATCTGGAAATTTGTTATTAGTAATACAATCGAATGGTTCAGAACTTGGATGAATACACACCTGGTTGTAAGTGACCCAATATAGGGGATACCACAAGAAAACTTTGCATGCTTTGATACCACGCGAAACCTCGTCAACCCATTGGTCATCAAACGTCATCCATTTTGGTCTTTCGCTAGCTGGAATATTTGATGGTTTGGCTCTCTCCCAAAAGTTGCCGTCATTCAAGTTCTTGTAGGTACGAACTGGGTTGAGACTCCATCGTCCTCTTGAAGCATACGCCATAAGACGCATGGAACGTGAAAGCACAGAGTATGTTGCGGGCGTTCGGACGTATCTCTTTCTACACACCATCATAACGATTGGGCACAATGAAAAGAGTATCGTAGGAAGAAGCTTTGGGATCAATACGTCAGCAATTACTTGAGCAGTGAGTAAATAAGGACCGGGACGTTCTTACATAAGACAAGTAGAAGCCGACATAGTGTTCAGCGTACACCATACCGATCTGACCCAGCAATGCACCAACATTGATCATCAAGTAAAAATACATGAAGATTCTGGAGATGGTCAAAACTGGATCAACGATGACCCTCTCTCCCGTGGGGAGAGTGACCACCTGCTTCTTATCTTGTGTGTACTGTTCCGCAATGAGGGGGGAAATGTTGGATTTGAAGCCACCAGTGCCACCACCCATGATAACGATCCCGAGAACCATCACACCTAGCGATGCCTTTGGTTGCGAGATAACTGATGGCACTGCACAGATAACTAGAAGAATGTGACCAACCATAGCGAATGCGATGGAATACATGATGGTCTTGTATCTTCCCCTATGGAGATATCTCTATTAATAAATCGACATCCTTAAAAGCGTAGAGCCTATACAACCATACCAGTATCTGTCTGCAATATAAGCACCAATGAGTGGCATAAAATAGGCCCAGAATTGGTTGAACTGAGTAAGACTAGTAGCGGTTCGCTGTCCTAAGCCTAGAGCACCGGACTGCAAATCCGCGCCATGGGCTTTTCCGGCACCCGTGTTCGAGTTCGCCGGCAGCGGCTGTTGTATGAAATTCGTGACTTTTTAAAGTTAGTAAAACTTATCTTTATGCTGGGTGAGACCAGTAGTAACTTACAAACTTGCGTAACACCATAGTACGAGAACCGCTCACACAGTTCAACAAAAGCAATAGTGTAAGCGGCCCATGGGACTTTCCCCGCAACCCTTCGCAGGGTAGCCAGCTCTTCTTCTGTCGGAGTGCCATCGTCGTTCACAAATTCCGCATCATCGTAATAGACAGGGACAGTCGGCGACTCTTGGTGAGAAATAACGAGATCACCACCCTCAATCTTTGGGGCCTTTGGTTCCGCCATACTTGCGACAAGTGCAGGTTTTGGATTTGCCAAGCAGCTGTCTATACTGTCTCCACGTACATAGGTCGCTGGTCTTACCGATGAAGTATAATGAGGGCAGGCGGCAAGGAATCAACGCGAGACTGCTTTCATTCCTTAAAATGAAAAGAATGAGGGTTAGCGGGGCTATCGAGAGAAGAAACCGACAACGAAGCTTCGCCGTTCTTCGGACATTATATAACGGGATTCTAGCGTCGCATTTCCAACATAAGGTGCCATATCTGATACAAATATCCTAGGCCTTGGACAATAACAAAAAAAGCTCATAGAAAAACCGACCGAAGAATTTCGCCCCCGCTTCTTAGACCTTAGGCTGTCAATGATTGGCAATGCCAATCGTTTACTGGGCGAGCGGCATCATCGAAGAATCGAACCTGCCAAGTGAGGGAGCAAGGAAACGCACATTCCTTTTGAACAAGTTTGCGCTTGCTTGGGAACCGAATCTAGTAGGTGCGTTGTTGAAGCTTGTTCGGGGCTACCCAAGATGAGGTAGCTCTTCGGAGGGTAACCTGCAGGCATGGGATCGGGACGAAAACCGAATTGTAATGGTTACTATTGGCTTGTATGGAGTTAAAAGTACATAGTAGATCCCAATTGCATGGGAACCTTACAAGGTCACGCAATGCCTGAGTTCCATGTTCAAAGACCAATGTCTCGTCTTAACTCTCGGCGCCCTTGCCGGCTTGACAAAGGTTACCAGAATGGCTCGACATCGGAAACGAAACAGTAGAATTCATGGGTTCCTTGAATTGACGAGATTGGCTTCGATGAGAAGAAATCCCCTATGAAGGACTTCTACCAGCCGCTGCTGACGCGATAAGTCGGAGGACGATCCAAAAGGGGCTCTTCTGGATTGCTTAAGTTTGTAAACTTCCCAATGTTTGGATGTCGAGTGAAGTCTGCCCTAATTATTTGGTCTTGACCCCAGACTTGGCAGGTTGGAGCCTGCACAAAATGACCTCCCCAAACGGGCAATTGTCAAGATGCGTTGCGCCCGAAGGTCCTGGTTGCACAAATATGCTGAACCAGGTGACGGGGGGCATAGTACTTCTTATCTCGAGAACCGTCGATAGCCTTTGAAAAAAAAATTGGCGCCAACAATTGCCAGGACGTAAGATGAGAGTTCAAAGATCAGCTGGATGGTTGGCTATCATCTTGGAAGTCTTCGCCACTCGAATGCTTCGGCATTGATATCCACTGATACGAACTGCTCGAGATCGAAATCACGCCCTTGGTAATACTGGCGCTCGTATTGGATAAACCTTTGGTAATAACCTCGGCCGAGTTTATTTCTTATCTATATATCGATGCCTGGAGTGATCATCTGCCGAATGAAGCAAAAAGGTCTTTTTTAAGATCTATTGAGCGGCAAAGTTGACCGACATTCTTGCATTCGTCGACCTGCTATCCTCTGGAAGTGGCTACCCTGAGGTATTAGCGAAGTGTATATACTAGCCATAGCCGAAATAGGCGGGTAGCAAGGTTATATTGACGGTGTTACAAGGTTCCTTGGCATGTACAACTGATGCGGTGGATTAGGTCGACCCAATCCACCGCATCACTTATACATGATAGTATGCGCGTAAGATACAAGTCTCAGTCGTAAGTCAAGTCTGAGGGAGCAGCTATTGGTTACTTGAACCTCCTATCCATGGCTATACGGTTCCAGCAGCTATCTATCGTTGCACTTTTGTAAATCCCAAGTACCAAAGTTACGTAACAACGTCAACGTTACGAGATTTTGATGCTTTCCCATGTGAGAGATTAGGCTCAAAATTTGAGGTTAAATACATACTCTGTAGCCCATTGTTCCCCTCGCTAGGCACGGCCTCACGAAGCTTCTAAAGAAACTACATGAAGACATCTTTCATCAAAATTACCGATTATATAATGATATTTATGCTTCAAAACAACTTGCTTTTAATATAATACAAGCTCATAGAATACAATAGCCTACCAGGCTATGCTTATGCTAGCAACAGGGTCGCAAAGTGTCAAAAACTGAGCCAAATCTTTTTCTTTTTTTTCTTCTCAGCATTCAACCTCCTTTCGACGGGGGCACGGTACAAGCCTTTCTATATGAGCCTGCTTTACAGCCTGCTTCCCATAACTTTATCAACTTCGTATCCGTCACATTGAAGTACAGGTCAACATATCTGAGCGACAGGATATTATCCTGTGTTGGAGGTCCTGCTGACCAATCTATCCTCAGAAGAGAAAAAAAAGTTAGCAAAGGAAGATCGAATATTGGCAGAATTGGGGTTTTGCATACAAATGTCACCATTGTTCCAATTATTGATTAGAATCGTACCTGCCACATCGGGTAAGAACTTCGTGTAGGTAGTATAGCTCTTCCCATCGACAGAATATTTAACACTAGACTTGAGCCAATCGAATCGGTACTCGTGGTAACCTTTGGTAGGATCAAACGCTCCATCAAAAGGAAATACTTTGTAGTTTTTGAATGCTTGATCTTCTGTTAATTCTTGAACGGTAAGCTGTAAACCTGGATCGGGAATGCCGTCCTTCTGAGCCGTCACATTATGGATGTGGCTCGACAAAATCTCGATGTCGATTTCGTGATTATCATCTTTGTAGAAAAACAGTCCGGAGCATGCGCCAGGTACTGGACTGGTCTTGACGGTGAATCGGAATGAACCATAACGAATGCTGCCGAGTAGAGTGCTCAGCTCTGCGCTTGGGATAGATGTTCGCTTAGATGTACCACCAGAAACGATAAAGTCAAGAGTTTTAGATATTTTATTTAATTTGATATTGCTTGGGGTGTATTTGATCTTCTTCGGAGTGGACGCTATCTCGTAGTTGCTGGCTGCCCAACCTTGGTCTGACAGAGAACCAGTGAGATTGCTCGCGATAAGAGTGGATGGATCTAGAGTAACATGGTGCGTAAAGACTTGTTTCGTTTCTGGTATATAGTAACCACAGAGACAATTAGACAAGTTTGGCTTCGCGTCTGCTGTAGCGGGTGCGCGATTGTAAAGAGTATGGTAGCTGCGCCGAGATCTTGTCGCAATTTTGAACAGACTCGCTTGAGTCGTAAAGATTAAAAGCGTAAAATATAAGAAAATTTGTAGCTCAGGCTTCATTCCGACGATTATTGCGAAGATATCATACACTGAAGCCAGGGGAAATGAAGAGAGTGTTTGATTTTTGAATGCCAGGATGTTCGGGGTGGAAAATAAGCTGGTTTTGTACTCAGGGCTGACTCTATCTCAAGATCTTCGGCTGTGTAAATCGTTCGGGAGTCTAGATCGTAGATACGCGAGCCAGAGTTAACTCAAAGGTGGTTTAGAGCACACCAACTCGGAAAGTCTAGAATTGTGTCACACAAATCCGGAAATTGGCTTTTTCAGGAACCCGTTTCAGGCTTGGAACTTGCGAAATTCCTGAGCGCTCAGCGAGCCGTGGCCACCTTATTACTCGTGTCGCGTACCTAATGGTGATGTATACTGTATACCAGAGCCTTATAGTAGGATCTTGAAAGGGATGTTGACGAATTGCAAGACTCAGAGCTGATGTCATAAGCTTTTCTTTACATAATATGTAGGTACGCTAGGGCTGAGGTTCCGGTAGAAGTACAACTGGAGACGACTAATCGATTAGTCGTAGCGACTCCGCATGCAGCGGCACCCAATCTCCGTGCAGAGGGGGCGTTGTATTTTACCCGTCAGCGTGTTGCAAGGTCCCCGCTACAACACCCCTTTGGCCCCAGCCTCCAAAACAGACAGAGAAAATTCGCGAATATGCTTTACAAGCACTTTATATACTTATATAAGTAAGATGCAGGGAAGAGAGGTTTTCAAATCTATACTAGTATACTAGGTAGACAGACACCTTCAAGCCTTTGTTTTGCATAGAGTATACACTAGTGTATTGTGTAGTTATATGGATGCATCGATGCACTGTTAATGGCAACTAAGTTGCGGAATATTTATGGGGACAATAACACCTTATTGTGATATCACGGACATGTTGACTGTCTTATAGTAGGTGATCGTGAGAATCTGAAGTACAGTCTACGTAATTGTGAAAAGGGACAATCGCTACAATACTCCTAATATATTATAATACAAGCTTGTATCTACAAAGCATCGAACGTCACGTAGACGCCATCACTGTCTCCTGCTTCAAACGTTAGGCTAAATCCTTCACTATCTCACCATCGCTTCAAAACCGAGTACTCGATTGTGAGTATCAACTTACGAACAAAGAATATTTACTGTGCTAGAGTCCTTCGGAGTCCTAGCTATGCCTGGGATACCTAAGTTCACTCAAAATCCCAAACGGGAAGACTTTCCACCCTTCCCTCTGGTTCAATCTATCGGAGTTGCCATGGCTGGGACATCACCTGCAACTTTCACAAGCGCTGTCAAACTCCCTGCGAGCGCCACGGTCGTATCTCCCGCAGCAATTGAGCCCAGCGCTGTCTTGCCGCAATTTAGGCTGCTGAAGACTGCGCTCAAATCTGGTAATACTGTCTCCGAACTCGAAGAGACCTTACGACTTGCCAGTGCAGCTTTGAAGGAGATACAAGACCCAGATTCACCAACAATCTCAACCAAGGGTTTTTTAGGAGGCTTACTAAACCCGAGCGCCATTCTATCGTCCCTCACAAAACCAGACGCCATTCCTGAAAAGCTGGCGGCTGTTACAAATGTACTGAAAACTGGAAACCCTATAGATGATGTTACCAAGCTTCTCGGTGCTGGTGCTCTGCCTGTACCTGTCCCGCAATCCGTATCAAATGCATTATCCACTGTCGCAGGCGCTTTGTCGAATAATGCCTTGGTATCGCCTGATATTACGAACGCTATCAGACCCGTCTCAAGTACCAGCCCTGAAGCAGTATCAGGGGCACTTTCAACGGTTACAAATGCATTGAAATCGGGGAACTTGCTGCCGGACCCTACAAGTGGTGGCCTTCAAAGCCTTGCGCCAGTGCCGGACTCACAAGGTCTCGGCGCTGAGTCCATTATCTCGAATCTTACACCGCAAGGTCTTTCAGACGCCATAGGGACAGTTGCAGGGGCGCTGAAATCCGGCGATTTGATCCCCCCAACAGATAAGCTAGCCTCCAGTGATCTCCCTCTTCCTATTCCAGCGCAAGTTCAAGATGCACTTTCGACAATCACAGCTGCTCTCCACAACAACGACTTGGTAGCAGATGCTACAAACCTCACTGCTACCATTTTAACACCACCTTTAGCGCAGACAGTCACTGAAACTCTGGATACTATCACGACAGCTGTAGCCACAGGTTTAAATCCGACAGAAATCCAAAAGTTATCCACAGCGAGTGGCTTGCCGGGTCCTCTTTCTCAGGTCATTTCCGAAGCATTGGAAAAAATCACAGCCCTTCCGCAAGAGATAGCCAAGGTTATTACAGATATCATTAAGGCTGTTTCGGATACACTTCAATCCACTGATCGGCTTCTAGACTCGTCTGGGTTACCGGGGAGCGCTATTGTGGCACCCATAACCTCTGCTGTTGAAGATACTCTTGACAAGATTGCAGCGCTGCCTCCTGAGCTTTCAGAAATTGTGTCTGGAATTATTGAAAGCACTGTTGGCGTTGTCAAAGGAGATAACTTGAATGGTAGTGCGATGCCACCGTCGGAAAATCTAGCCTTAAACTCAACGTCAAACGCCACTCCGGGTGAGGTACCTGACGCCGATAACTCAACAAACGCAAACCCTCAACCAGACGGCCATAAAGGCAAGAGGGTAATTATTTGCTGTGACGGAACCTGGCAGGACTCGGATCAAGGCGACGCCGGATGTCCGACGAATGTCACTCGTTTTGCTCGAGCCTTAAAAAGTGTCAGTGACGATGGCGTTGCCCAGATTATATATTATCAGAGTGGTGTCGGCAGTTCATATGCTTCGAAACTCGGGAGACTGATCGCAGGGGGAACTGGTCTCGGGCTCTCAGAGCACGTTCGCGAAGCCTTTGTTTTTATCAGTAACAACTATCATGTTGACGACGAAATCTTCATCTTGGGATTCTCACGCGGCGCTTTCACGGCAAGGTCTATCGCTGGTTTGATTGGCAGGATCGGGGTACTGACTCGCCGAGGTATGGAGGATTTTGGCAAAATATACGAAGATTACATCAATTTCAAATTAAAGGATGAATCGTATATTGAGAAACAGGGCTGGGAAAGAATTAAAGGTGTGAGGATCAAAGGCATCGGATGCTGGGTAAGTTTCAAGATACTCCTACCACAACTTGGGAGGTAACTATTCGAAACTTTGGTCTGACTGGTGTTTTTGGCGAATAGGACACCGTCGGCGCGCTAGGGATACCTACAAGTCCCGTGATTGAAAAATGCAAATGCAATGATAAGTACAAATTTCATGATACAGACCTCACTCCCAGTGCGTCATATTCCACGAGAATGTTGTATGCACAAAATAATATTGATAAACAATGAATAGGTACCGAGAACGCATTCCATGCGCTAGCTCTCGACGAACAAAGAATGCCTTTCACGCCAACTTTATGGCGCCTACCAGTTCCAGCTGCATCAGAAAGGCATACCGATCTCGTACCAACTCTCAAACAAGTCTGGTTCCCAGGTGGTATGTTGAAACTTCATTTTATCGGATGGCTTTGTAACAGCTATCGTTGATCACGGCAGTCGTATCTAATCTGTTCTCATAGTTCATACCAACATCGGCGGAGGATATGCAGACCAAGAGATAGCTGATCTTACTCTTGTCTGGATGATTGACCAATTTCTACCTTTACTCGGGTTTGATCTCGACTACGTCAATTCTCTACGTAATCCTGCTGATGTCAACAACTGGGCCGCGGGTAAAATATACAATTCATTCACGGGAATAATGAAAGCAACTAGTAGTAAAGTCCGCACTCCTGGTGGTTACTTTGCAGATCCCCCAAAGTCCCCTGTGAAAAGGGCTATGACGTTTGGGGCTGGAGTTTTTGGGAAACCCGGGGTGAAGAGCGTTACAAATGAAGAGATCCACCCGAGTGTGCGTGGACGCATGGTTGCAAGCAACGGAGAATGGTGTAGTCGTGCGCTGTTCATGTGGATATGTGATAAGAGAGTTGTACAGAGCGCGTCTGGACCGGTTGAAAAATGGATCTGGAAGAACCCAGAAACGGGGACAGAACTATTTGAGTCTATATTAGGTAAACAGGAGAGGCTTTTGGCTGGGACAGAGGTTTTGGAGAAGTTAGGCTCGTTGCTGAAAGTTCCTCAAAGAACGAAGAGGGCACCAAACATGGACAAAGGGAGCGTGAACAGCAAGTGGGACGAACAACCGGAATAATCATGACTGTGTAGAGTGGGTTCACTCACCTAACGCGGTCGAATATGCCGTTCTCATGCTTCCTCTAGTGTTCGCATTCTTTTCATTCAGCCAAGGTATCATACGATTTCTTTCGTTCGCTGAATAGCTTACATTACTTATCGGTCACGCTAGTCTACTCTAAAAAGTAGTATAAATGTTACCATGATAGTAAATACACCGCCATAGAGTTTATCTCCTTAAGACCGAAGGGTCCACCTCTTACGATGAAAACGGTTTCTTGCAGATCAGCGAAACGCTAGAACCATCGCTTGTACTCCCAAATACGGAGCACAGAGTATTTTTTTCGCTTTCATATGAGGGATATAATCCTGAGTCGTTAGTATATGAGATTCCGTAAGAGGAACCATTGACATCAGTGGGTATATTGCAGTATTTAGAGAAGGCATAGAGTCCGCCTTGTATCGGAAATCTACCCCTCTGGGCGAAATTACCCGCAAGAGTTAGATCGCGAACTTGACGACTTCGGTCGTGTGTTGCATTCGAAATCCAACGCAAATCCAACACCAAACCTTTTGTTTTTCTTTCTCGGAAATGGCTCATTGGACTGCATTCTTAGGACGCGTGTACAAGTACGACTTCTGGTCTGCAAAGAACATTTACCTGTAGGTTACTGTTACTCTAAACTCATGAAGATACTGCCTCTAATGGTACCTCTGTACTTCTACCAAAGGATATTACCGTTCCACTACCGCAACTTCGCGGATTCGACAGACTCTTCAGGTTGTTTATAAGTATCGCATCGAGGCGTCGAGGCAATGGGCCGTTTTCTAAAAGAAAGACCGCCTGGACCTTGGTCGCTTTCCAGGATTCCGCATACCCCCCCTGTGGACATTGTTATCGATAATTCGCTAAATCCACACCCCACTTCTGCAAGATAGCTCCATCGAGGCATCGATTGGCTCCCAATCGTCGCTCGGGAGAGCTACCTAGCAGGCTTGGTATGCAGACTCGCTGCGAACGGCTCGTTCGCCCATCGCACTAATGCGTTTCGCCCCAACGTCAATTGGAATGTTACGAAAAGCAAAAGAATCTTCCACATTGGAGGGCGAAAGGTCGCGACAGGTACAACATTCATGTGTACCTAACTACATCTACTTTCTCGCGGGGACCAGTTAAAAATAAAGCAAGGGGATCGAGCAACCGCACAGCCTACCCGTTTATTCCTTCCTGTGCTCTGAACTTTGGTCTAGAAATGTTCCGCAATAGAAAAGGAAGGCTGAAGCAGCTCCCCTCACATCCATTCCTTCCTATTCACTACCACGAAAGCGTCCTGATACCATCCCCTTGACGTCTTATTCGGTGTCCATTACTCCTTGGTAATCGATGAATCCGTCCGAATAGCATCGCGGATATTTCTTCACGGCGGGACCCCTCACCTTTGATCCTCTAAAATTCATCTCGCCATCATTCCAGAGCCTGCGAACCAGGTGTTTCGCGCATTCCAGGCACACGGCAACGAGAATTCCACGAGGGACTACAGAACGAAACTATTACCAAGGCCCCACGTTCGAGATAAAAGAGAGTTGCAGGAAGAATGATTGAGCCGATAACCCTCTTTTCCGCCATTGCAGGCGTTACAAACCTCGCTTCCCGTCTAACGATAGACCTCACTCGTCTCAGCGTAACGCTCAAAAATGTGCCGGATCAGATAACTCAGGTTTGCAATGAGATGGTATCACTGAACGCTACTCTCAATACCCTTCAACAAAGATTCAACCCCGCGGCATCTGGATACTCGGAAGAACAATTGGTTTGCTTGGAGACCGTGATTTCGTCGACGAGAGAAACTTTGATCCAGCTCGCGAAATTGAGCGACGCCTGCGAAGTTACTGGAAGAAAAAAGCCCGGGGTCACTGGAATTTGGAAGAAAATGAGTTGGACATTGAACGAATCCGAGATTGCAAGTTATCGGAGTGGTTTAGTTGGCTATACAGCTATGTTAAACGTTTTAACCGCAACCTTAGCAGAGTAAGTATCTTGTGTTTGCCCGGAAGGTTGAGTTCTGAAGAATACCAGCTAACTATCTTTAAACTTCGTGATTCCAGTCAAAGAGGTGCCAATATTGAAGCTATGGTAATGAAGACGAATGAGATGTTACAAACACTGGTAGAAAAGCGAAATCGTCTCTCTCTTATGTCTGCAGAGAATGCCGAGGATTTCGTGCCGCCGAAAACACTGCACAGAATGAAAACACCTAAAGGCAAAACGCGTTCGAGTTCGGTCACCGGTAGAGACTCCGAAGGCCGCAAAATCGGGGATTTTCCGCAGAAGAGAAGTCGTTCAGTAGCACCTTCCATGTCTAGGAGATGTGCTTCCACGAGTGGCCATGCTGAAGCGGTTCCGAATAGAGGGCGGACGTCGAGTCGCCAAAGCTCTGGCAATTCTCAGATTGGCTCAGGACTACGTTCAGCATCTACATCTCACCTGCCATTACCAACTTCAAATCCTCCACCTTTACCTGCAACCCCGAATTTGCTGCATCTTGATATACCTAGTTCACCATATCATTCACCGAACCAAGGATTACCCTCCCCGCCACCAGAGTATACGGAAATAGCCCCAGGAATGCTTGACGAAGCTTCCTCAATAGCACGTTCCCAGCGCCAGATTATTCGTACTACTCGCACGATCCCGAGTTCCAGTACTCGGACCCCAACTCTAGCATCGAGTACAAGGCCGGCGAGCTCCCGACTTACATTTCGGCGCGCTGTGTCGTCTGGTTCTGCGATTACGGTGGAGCGTGCTCTCGTTCCAACAATGCCGTCAACTCCACCAGTTACCCAAGTGCCTCAGACAAGCTCACCTAAGGAACTTCCGGAAGCGCACAAGCTCGAATTCTCAGGGAAATGGTAAATAGTAAATTCATTTAAAATTTTAGCTTAAGTCTAACGTCACTGGTCTAGGAGCGTCAAAGCAATCCGAATCAATGATTCTTTCATGGGGCCCGGTACCTTGTTCCTGAAAAAAGACGATGCAAACAGACGAATCCTCGTGAATATTCGGCTCACAAGCAGCAGAGATACTAGGCTATCTTATCGCTGTAAGTTGACTTTAGCTTGACAAACCCTGCCGAATCTGACTGATAAATCCAATAGGGATTGACTCATCATCTGCGACAAGAACAAAGCAATCTTCTATGTTTGGAGGCCCGTCCTACATTCTACGAAGTCTTGTTCGAGCGGACGATTACTCCGGCAATTTCGGTGGAAAAACTACGATCAGATTGGAAGATATTGACTATCTCGCTGGCCAACGATCTTTCATGATCGCTATAAATCTGATACACCAGTCTCCGCCAGAATGGCTACTAGATACGAAACCACAGGAGATTCTTAGGGGGTCTCCACTGGTTATCGATATGCCATCACCCATAAGTCCCTCACCAGGGCCGGCTCGCAACTTCTACAGAGGAACTCGTGCTCCCTCAGAGTCAAACTTTTCGGAGTCTTACCCTCCCAGCGAGAGTACCTATTATGGGCCAAGTTTGAATAATTTCTCTCGCCAAAGCGCAGCGCAGCAGTATCCGATGTACGCGGCAGTAAACGCCCCACCCACTCCTCCAAGGTCACCCTCTGAAAACTCTATGGGAATGCGTAGTCGTCGCCCGAGTCTTAGCAGTAGCGTTTCCCCTATGGATAGTCGTCTGCCTAGGTCGAGTCATGACAGAACACCGCCTTTACCCTCCAGGGCCTCCACTACGCCAGTCGGAGGTACGCGTGGCCGGGAAGAACAGCGCAGGGCTCCAGAAGAGGCTCAGCACGCAACTTTGAAAAAAGGAAGGAATCGCAACAGGCGGAATCCAAGCTCTTGGTTTTCGTTTGGGAGAGCGTAGTTTGGCGCGCGAAACGCATTCTTTCTTTGTTGCCTGTCTGATACGTGAGGATTACAACAAGCAAAAAGAGGCCGGAAAGCTAGGGGAAAAGTGAGAGATAAAATGCAGCTACTAAAGGACAAAGGCTTATCTCGATTTAACAAAATCTACGTGCTTTTCCAGAGCAGATCTTATTCCTTTTGTCAATCTGGTATGATGAAACTATTTTTTCGTTGTTGAACAACGACCCAAAAAATCCGCGTCAGACCGACAATATACCAGATTGTGTTTTCGGTCTGGCATATCTTCTCTCCTCCTTTTCGTTTGTTCTCTCTTATCAATCTAGGCTTGTAACGAGGGATGGCAGTAGTTTTAGCGATTACATCGGCCGTGATCAGTGCCATTTATATGTTTGCTTCAATATTTATATATCACATAATGTAAGATAGATTAACCGAGTGTTCTAATTAAATATATCCCATAGAATATCCATCTCTTGAATTTTGTTGGTCCGGGCATTTGTCTTGTGCTAAGTGAGGGCGTTCGTGGATATATGGCTACAGAAGTCAAAATTTGGATCAACACGTTGTGGCCTGTTGGGATTTCCATATTACCGCTCCCATACCCATACGATATTGAGTCTTGAATCCAAAGATTTCGTACCGCACTACTTCGTGGATAGAAAAATTTGAAGACAAATCTATAATATCATAACTCGGTGAATCTAGTGTTCGTTTCTTAGAATACCCAGTTTCAACTTAATAAAAACTTGGTTTGAATATAGCTTTTTGAATCAAATGGCGGCCTTTGTGGGTTCATTTATAGACGAAACTCGAAGTTTCTAGGTCGTTAGAAGGTTTCTACTGTGATACCGATGTATAGATCGCCTGAAAGGTTGGTTTTCGTAACCTCATATTCAACATTTTATGCGGCCTCGTTTCACCCCATTCTCAGTATGTACGGTGAATATTTCCTTGGCAGACATATTTCTTTACGATATCTCAAATATGCAGTTTCTATAAATGCCCGTCTAGATCTGCAGAAGTCGGTACAAAACTACATACAAGCTTCTAATCTCGTAGACGTCTCTCAAGAAAATTTATACTCAGAGCTTTTTATATATTCTATCCTCATACGTCTACCCACCTAGGAATCAAAAGCCAAAGCATAGTCACAATATCAATTCCCTTAATTGTATCACGACATATAGCCTTACAGTCTGCAAATCAAAATCCTTTGGAGCCATGGATGTTAAGATGCCTGTGAGCTTACAAGCAGAGAGTTCTGTAGATAATGTTCAACCCGACGAACCTCAGATTACTAAATCGCAAGCAATGGATTCAGACAACGGATATAATACCGGGCCCATGAGAGAAATTGATTGCTTTTCCAGTGCAAAGAAAGATAACACGGGTGCAATACTATGCAGCTCGGAGAATTGCGTGGAAACTATCTCCAACAGTAAGCAGGAAAGTGACTCGAGTCCTGTGGAAGAGACGAAAGCGTCTACGTGCCCCGAGCTCGGCGCTCACGAACGTTCCGTAGCCTTGGATGTACTTACAGACGCGAGCTTTCCCTCGAGCATTCCCTCAGAAAATATTCCACCCACTTATTTCCCTCCGTCCGGTACCTCTCTCCACATCACCCACCCTGATAATCATCAAGACGACATCCTACTCAAGCTTCTGAACCAAATTCACAGACAAGAGTCTTCCAAAACAATTATCCCGAAACCATCTTCAGTCGATAACCATCTTGCGACGAACGTCGTCAAACCTACGAAAGCCAAAATGACAAAGCCAGAATCGAGCGGGCAAGTGACCCGGGGCCGGAAGCGAAAGACGCCCGCCCCGACGACGGAGCCGAAGCCGAAACGGGTCAGGCCGACAAGGCCGCCTGCTTGCAAGTCTTGTTACGACAAGCATATCGGCTGCGAGAGATCCACCGAAGATGAAAAATGTAAGGCATGCATCAAACGTGGGATCCCGTGCGCCAAAAACGATACGAAGAATACGCACAAGCCCACTAAAGCCTCCATCGAGGACGGCGAGGCCTCTGTGCCAATCAATGGGGCTGAACCCCAGAAGAGAGCAGAAGGTATAGTCCGAAAATCATTTTGAAATTTTCAACTGCAACGCTCGCGCGATTTGGTGTACACTGCCCTTATTCCTTTCCTTAACTATCATCAAACTTTGCAAAGTTTGGCCAGAAGCTAGAGGGAGACCGAGAAGGTGTGCTAATATGAGGGCCAAAACAATAGGAGCAGACGCCGAGGCAGAGCCCGTGAGGCCTGCAAAAGCTACCAGCGAGGCTAGCGAAGGGGGGGAGGAAGAGGAGGAGACGACTGGGGCCGAGAAAGAGATGGCAGGCATTGAACGCCCCGCCGAATTAACGGAGCAAGAACGAGAAGTCGTTCAAATTCTCTCGGTGATGAGAGAAAGAAAGGTCCGGCTGCTGGATAGCGCGACCAGCAGGGCCTACTTCAAATATATTGAAGAAGGCCTTGCTCAGGGAGCGGGGGGCGGGGAGGATATGAATAATATCCGAGGTATGCTGGACCAGTTGAAGTGGCAGTACTTCTGGCTCCAAAGAAACTATGGGCCAGAAGCTGCAGGGAAGGGGGTACTATCTTCTTAGATTTAAAGGAGTTGCAGATATTATACTTTTTTTGTTTATTTGTCCTTTGTTCCTTTTCGTTCCCTTTTCTTTTTTTTTTTCTCTCTCTCTCTCTATAGTAGCAGAGAAAATACATATTTTCGATATTTTCATGACTAAGAATGTCGGCCATATAATAAGCTTACTTTTTGAGGTGGTAGGCTAGTTGCGTAGAGGGATCGTCGGTGTCGTAGGTGTTGGTGCGGGCAGTTGCACAAAGTCTCGGTTCTTAATTCTTAATTTGACCTCATCCTCGCAAACTCTATACGCAACCCTCCCCCCCATCTGACCATCTTATCTGATGTTCGCTGGTATTCGTTGTTCGCGAATTGACCAAAAGTCCGATAATAAGGCTTGTACATACGTCTATCATTTATGAAGGGTATAGTTAACCAGGTTACTGCTTCGAAATTAGGTGGTTGTGCGACCCAATTTACTCATAGGAAATCATTCCGTCTGTCAAGTTCATATCCATGGTGTTCATGATCTACGCTGATATTCGGTAACCCGAATGAAAGGTTGAAAGCGAGGGTTTGTACTACGAACAACATACAGTCCCTCAGGACGTTTGGAAACTCGGTCTCTTCTTCTTTTTTTCTATGCTGGAGGGGCTCGGGCCGCCTGAGAGAGTAGAGATGGATATAGTTGCAACTGATCTCGAGACGTCTCGGCGGCCACAATGGCAAACATGTGGTATCACCAGGCCAACTATGGCGTCTACCAACTTTGTCGCTGATGAAGAAACCCTCGATCTATCGCTGGGCAACTATATAAACATTATCATCCGTCGCGTTTCCACATGATCCACCATACGCACACCGATTGTCCGCGAACTTACCCATTGTCACCTACACTACCTCTGTCTAAACTCCAAACCTTGAGTTCTCCTTGTCGCCCATCGAGTCAATCATTGATCCAACTTAAGGACCCTTCAATTCATATAATTTCGACGCCTCTGTCGACACGATGGTATCCCGTAAGCGACGAGCAGCAGGCCTCAAGGCCCGGGCAACTTTCCTCGCAAAACCTAGACCTGGATTCGGGCAACGTCTTTGGACCGATGGGGACCCACGGGAAAAATATCAGCACGACTGGAAGAAGTTGGAAGCAACGGTCAAGCGAAGAATGAACGCCAGTCCTATGTGGCGCGAGATCATTACTCGAAGGGAAGAAATGGAGAAGTTAGATCACGAGTTTTATGAGCAGCCGAGAGATAAGCGAGAGGCGGAACAGAGAGACGGCGAGAAGCAGAGAGAGGAATACGAGGGGGGGAAGAGTCAAGAGGAAGAGGAGGGATCCGCGAAGAATAGCGATTCTGAAGATACTCGTGCTGGTAGTTGAGAAGGAGTGAGTCTAAAAATTCCCACTCCGTTGGACGTCATTTGCTAACGATGGAAGACTTTTAGGAACCTTGTGCGGATCTACTTCAAAATTGAGACCGTTTGCGAAGAGCCTTGTACTGGCGAGAGAACAAAACGCGTTTAATAAGTGTGAGTAGCTTTGAATAAGAACGAGATGGATATATTTCAGAATACTAATCGGTGGTTACTAGGACGTTTGGATAGCTACCCATTACCCTAAAGATAGTACAGCGCAGATTCCGATTATGTCTTCTTACGCCGTCGGACTTGTCGGATTTTGATATTTTCCCAATATGGCTTTTGAAGCCCCTTCATAAATTGACAAGATATTTCAACACCATGAATCTTATTGTTGAACTATAAAAGATGCATCTCACAAGTTTCGCGCAACCAGATAGTGTCCTGATTTTATTCTCCTGTCCCATGACCCGAATACTAACATTACTCTGTCCACCGCACTATATCAAACTCACATCGGTGATATGGATGCGAGCTTGTGCGTTGCACCTGTGGTTTTCTACATCGGGCATATCGGAGTTTAATGCGCTTGATGTTCGGACCAATCAGCGGACACGTTGCTCCGACGAAGACTCAGATTGGCCGGAATGACGACAGAAGCCCTGGAATTCGACCTCCTGAAACTGTGATAAGGTGTTTGGCTACAGTCGCGTTGGGGGACCGAAACTCAGATACCATCGTATTGGCCTGGTCAGGCAAAGAACAGAAAGGAGTGTCGACACTGCAAATTCTATATCGTAAAGTTCCTCAGCTCGTCCTCCTTGCTTCGAAGCTGAGATCTTATGGTCTCGCATGAAAGGAATGTGAAGCAACTGAATCCGAGTTTCCGCCGAGATTGGCGGCGAATGGGATGCCGTTTCTTCCCGATGATAGGGCCCGTATCGGCCTGAGAATTTCGCTCAGGTCAGGCCTAATGGGAAAATTTGATCCGAAGTCTTTGCCCCGTTCCATCTTAGCAGGCGCTAGTTAATATTCCTGGCCCCTGGACGCAAAGACGGCCGTTTCTAAATTTGAGAGGTCGCTGCTATCAAATCTCGCTGGCTGCGGTGGGTGCGGGAAAAACAAAGCAAATTTTTTTTTTCCTTCGGTGCAGCTGCCCACCACACCAAACTCGACGAGATTTACTTCATCGATCCCGCCGCTCTGCTCTCTTCTCATCTCCCTTCCTCCGTAGACGCACATACACACTACAAGATCCAGTGTTATCTCGGATATCGATCAGACTCGAAGTCTTCGATACCCCTTACCACCTACCAGACTCTCCACTCCTTGCTTCTCGCCCACTTGCACACCCGCACAAAATGTCGGCAACAGTACAAGATATCAAGGCTGCGGTTGTACCGCAGCAGAAGACCGGTATCGACCTGTACTCGCGGTTCGCGCTCGCCGGTGCCGTTGGTTGCGCCGTCACCCACGGTGCCCTCACTCCCGTCGATGTGTACGTATTACCTTCGTCGCTGTATTTTGTGTCAGCGTCTATAGTGGAGATACAATGCAGCGGCTTTCCAGATCCAAGGACTCCGTTACTGATATTCCGTCGTCTACAGCGTCAAGACCCGTATCCAGCTCGAGCCCACCGTCTACAACAAGGGTATGATCGGTGGATTCAGACAAGTTATCCAGGCTGAGGGTGCCGGCGCCCTCTTGACTGGTCTCGGTCCCACCGTCATCGGTTATTTCCTCCAAGGAGCTTTCAAGTTCGGAGGATACGAATTCTTCAAGAAGCAGTCCATTGACTACCTTGTAAGTCTTTTCATTGCGAGCCGAAGGGCTGTCGGCTTATAGATCGCGATATTTGCGCTTCGCTTTTAGACAAGTAGCGACTGACCCTCGATATCGAAATATAGGGTGTTGAGACTGCCACCAACAACAGACTAGCCGTGTACTGTGTCTCTTCTGCTCTCGGAGAGTTCTTCGCCGATATCGCCCTCTGCCCTCTCGAAGCCACCCGTATCCGTCTCGTCTCTCAGCCAACTTTCGCCAGCGGTCTTGTCTCGGGTTTTGGAAAGATCTTGAGCCAAGAGGGTATCGGTGCTTTCTACAGTGGTTTCGGACCAATCTTGTTCAAGCAGTATGTAGAAAACCAAATAGAACACTGAGCTTGTGGACCAAAACTAAATTGAAACTTTGATAGGGTTCCATACACCGTCGCCAAGTTTGTCGTCTTTGAGAAGATTTCTGAGGGTATCTACAACAATGCCATCGACAAGTCCACTGCCAGCAGCGGTACCCAAACCTTGGTCAACCTGGGCTCTGGTCTTGGTGCCGGTTTTGCTGCCGCCATCATCTCCCAGCCGGCTGACACTATGTTGTCCAAGATCAACAAGACCAAGTATGTCGAATTCGTCTAAATCACCTCACATAAAAATAAAGCACACGGTACTAACGTAGTCATTTACAACAGGGGTCTTCCAGGCGAGAGCACCACTTCCAGACTCATCAAGATCGCTGGTGAACTAGGTCTACGTGGCTCATTCACCGGTCTCCCAGCCCGTCTTTTCATGGTCGGTACCCTGACCGCCTTCCAGTTCGCCATCTACGGTGATATCAAGAAGGCTTTGGGTGCCACTGGTGGCATTGAGCTTGGTATCTCTAAGCACTAAATTTCGAAAAAAACAAACTGCACAACATGTTGAGACTGGATTGGAGCTGTGGCCCACGCAAGACAAGTGATAGAATTGCCGGGCCGCAGCACGAGAAAGTGGTGTGGGGGAAGAAACTTGAAAACATTTTCTAGATTACCATATGGGCGGACTTGTGCGAGGGAGCGCTGAAATATAGAGATTGGGAATGGAGGGCTTAGGTGGCTTTTGATGTGAGTGGAGGTATAGATCATGGCAGCTCAGTCTCATGACTGCGGCAGCCTTTCGACATTTACGATATAATGACAAAACAACTCTCTACTTCTTCCTAAATGCCACGACAGGGCCCTTCGCACACGCGTGAAATTTTCTTATACTCTTTTCTTTCAAAACTCAGCCTCGAGCTGTTCTGGGCCACCTGCTACATTGATCATATAATTTATATCATTTCTTGTTTTCTTTTTAATGTTCGCTTATGTCTTATTATTAGAATAATGTTTTCTCGTCTTTTTGCTTTCTCCGACTTGCCCTCGATCAACTGTGTATATGGCAAACCAACTCCGATGACTTGATATTCTATTCATCTTTCTTTCTTTTTCTCGCAATGCTTTCCGATAGAGAAGACCCCTCTCTCGGTAAGGTCATAATATTTGCCTGTGATAAATTCTCGGCAGTTCCTTTAGATATGCATTGGCTAGTGGTTCATCGTTTCATATGCCAGACTTGGACCAGATGGGAGATGACTTCACAACGCACAGCTATTATTGGTATCCCAGGTTGGTTGTTGTAGGTCACTCCCCACATCTTTCTGGCGTAGAACATTCCGTCTAATGTAAACGTTTCAGAGTCATCAGGCTGTGCGGCGAAGGCTGAAGTACTAGGAAAGTTGTTATGAGCACAACATCTAGTTTCGGTTATAAGTTTGAGCTTAAAACGCGGGGATCGGGTAGGGGCATAATACGATATAACCCTACAAAATAGCTCAAGAGAAGACTGTCATGACATGTTGGATCCTCTCAAACGGCTACTGGTAGTCTCTTTGCTGTGCCGGAGACTTTCCGTAGCGTAGTGAAGCATCGGTATCCATCTCCTCATATATATACCCGCACACCGTTGGATAGGAATAGAGGGATTACTAGGTAATGGCGTCCGAATATAGGACTGCTTTTCAAAGAATTCACGGTCTCCGGAAACCTAGGAGTCGGGCTAACTCGTAGCAAGTTCGGCGTAAACGAACACATCGTTTTCTTACTCATTGTCTTTGAATATTTACGACATTTACAAGTGCAGCAGCAGTGGTCGAGGCGAATTGAAAACTTAAAATTCAGTTCTTGCAAGATGAAGCCTTTTCATATAGGCCAAAGAATATTGTTGTTCTTTCTGGTCTTTTGCATTGGTTCTCCTCATAACTCGGGCCTTTGGTATGGGGTTGACGCGAGAGCACTGGGTTCTAAGACCCCTAACCTAAAGCCTTCAGGTAATAAAAGCACAAAATTCGCCCTATATTTCGTCGTGGTTCAAAATCCAGATGAATTACTTCGGCAGCTATAGTTATTTTTTAACTAGATGACTAACATAGTAATACTTTTTTTTTTCTCTATTTTTATAGGATGTTCGAACAGAGCATGTCCCGATGGTCAGCTGAACGAGCAAACCTATTCAAGCCTCAATCATAAACTATCACCTTTCCTTGTGAACGCTTTATCAACCAGTAACGGTACACCCTCACATATCCAAGAGAAATCAGACACGCCTATTCGCTTGCATAGACGAGTAGACGGAAAGCGCATACACGATGATTCTGATGATGATGATGATGATGAGGGCGGGCCTTCAAAACAACAGAAACTGATGACAGCTTACGAAGTCAGTCTAAGCAGGCTCCCAGAAATTGAACAAGAGACAATGTTATGGAGAAGCATGGCAGGAGAAGAGCAAGAGCAAGAGCGGCAGCATGTAATCAACATAGAATATAGTTTCGCCCAATCTACCACGCGATATCTTGATAATCCTAACCTTAGGATTATTTCAGGCCTACATCCGGGTCCCAACTGGACAAAAAATATACACGTGCTCAATCGTCTACACCCCAGTGTAAATGTACATCAAGGACGTTTAGAATCCATGGTATCCAAAGCAGACCACCATCTCCTGATTCAATTTACGGGCTACTGGGGGGCAATTGGAGAGATGCAGGGAGAGACACATTTAGCGGCTTTACCAGATCTAATGTTTAGTTCCTGGAATCACGGATTGAATGGACATACTAGTTTGAAATACATTAGTCTCATGGGAATTGCCCGTGCTGAGACAATTTCTATCTTGGACACAATAAGAGCTCGAGCTATTCTTCGTCACCAATTGAACGCCTCCAAGAAGATGTTCATACCGTATTCTCACGTTGCGCATCTTCCAAACAGCGCTCCCCTAAGAATGGATTGGAACGCACTCTGTATGACTCGCGAAGTAAGTGCAGTATTGCTGATGTTGGCATACTACCATATCGCACTCAACGAAGGGGGTATCAAGAGAATTTCATTCTCATTAGGTGAGCTCGGTAAGGGCGAGCGGAAACGGCGATTTGCATATATAGCATTGGAACTGGAATCGGGGCACTACGCAGACACTGGTGATCATCTTCAAACCGGGGAAACATTTGAAGCATCGCTTTTTGGAGGCCTTGGAGAGACGTACGACCAATTTGTAAAATTAGGTGCTAGAGCATGGCATGAGGTAACTTCGGGGTATAATGTTTACCTCTCCCAAGATTATTTCTCGCTAAATGACCGAGAAGATCTGTCTTTAGATTTGGGCCCTGGGCTGAGATTCGACATCTCTTTGGGAGGGCAGACATATCCTTTTAACGCATTTCTAGAAGTTCTCGCTGAATCTTGGCCTCCTCATGCGACCGATCACCCTGGTAAAGCTACCGAACTCGCATACCGAAAAGTCAATATTGTGCAAGAAGTTCCAGAAGGGTTGGCGATAACGATTTTCCGATGTACCGCCTCCATAACCGACCAGCATCTGGCCTTCTGGTGGAGCGAATATACTACGGAAAAAAGCGTGCTATCAAATTGGATGTACAAATGTTGGGTTTTTGGAACTTCCGGACGTCCCAAAGAGTCTGCTCAAATAGCGCCTCCACCAGTCAACTTAAAGCGAATCACGATATGGAATGTGGCAAATTGGGCGACAATAGATGTTTTACGCACAATTTCCACTAATTTCTTCGGCAAATTCGATCATACTTACCCACTTTTAATATCAGTTGAAGATTTAATTAATGATGGGGCCGATTTGGAACCGTGGTATGCTCTGATATCGACACCTGAGATTGCAGAAATCAACGATATGTGCCAAAATTATCCTCGGGGCCTCGGAATAGCCAAAATCGCGAAGATAGGATACAAATTCCATCCAAACCTTGCAGGAGAGGGCATTCTTGATAGAGCCTCTATACTTGTAACCCTTGATTACGCTCATGATATCGGGAGCAACCAAGACGAAAGGGCCGCGAATACTATGTTGATGAATGAGGTGACTTTACTAACGCAACAATTTGGTAATGAGCTGGATCTCAAGAAAAAACTATCAATCGAAATCGTATCTCACGAACTCGTTTTTCATCCATTTGCTGCCTCGCTCCTAGGCCGCACAGACTACAAAGCGTCGAAAAGACCCTCATATATTCAAATCCAGGCTCTAGACACAGCACCTTCGGCTGTACAAAGTAACGCCGATTACAACTACAGATTCTCAATGTCATCTCAAGAGGGTCATCTCGTACTAGAAGAGTTACTATACCCAGCACACCTTCCACCACAAGACACATTCCAAAATGTAGGGCACGCACTTCTGGCGGCTTGGTTCTCTCAAGAAGGCTTCTCGAAGATCTCGCAAATCACGATCAACGTATTTAGCACCGAAGCGAGAGCGCTAATAACCAAGCAAAGTCCCGAACAAGATTTCAACAAACTCGACGTTATCACTTGGCGAAGTACTGATGGAAATTGGATTGACAATCTTGCTCAATTTTGCGACTGCCCAGAGGGATCTGCCGTTCTCTGGTTACAGACTGACTATAAGGAGTTTTTTAATGACGGTGTAGGCATCATTCAGAGTATACAACTTGGTAGATACCGGTCGACGAAAACTGGTCTCACATCGGGATTATTCATCTACCTACGTTTTAAAGATGTTCCAGGATACCCAGCGTCTCTTCTCGAGCCTTTGGGGGACAAGACAGAATCCTTTGATCAACAGCAGAACATAATGAGGTCTGCGTTTTTCGAAGGCACAGCAGCTAAACAGTTCTCATTCTCTATACAGAGTAGTTACCAATATTGGGACTATAGTGGCGAGTATGATCAGTCATATGACCCCACTGAAGACAACAATCATCTCAACAGATATGGGTTTGGAGAGATGGAGGATGAAGATATAGTGGATTCTCGATTGACATGGCTACGAAGTCGCCTTAAAATCCATTGGAATGAGATTTGGGCTGCCATCCAAGCGTCAGAGGACTCGACTCTCAGGGGTTCCCGCACCGAAATAAGACGTCTCGATAAAATAAAGATTTCCTATCTACTAAATGTCCATGCAATTGATTCCCCGAATGATCAGTACCAGTTTGCTATGTCGCATTCTCCCGGCCATCTAGTCATATTGAAAGTCCCGCAATCTAATAGCAGAGGCCTCGCAGATGCTATGTACGCAGCTTGGACCTATCTTACTCGAAGTGAACGAGGGTGGATACGAGCGAATGGTAACGCCCGGACCAAGCTTATAGCCGGTATCGAAGCAGTTACTGCCTTAAATGTATCGGACCCGAGTAGAGAATTTTTGAAATTGATCCATAGGGAGAACCAGGACCTCTTCACTGAGAGCGGCATTCTTATGTTGAATAGACCTGCCCTGGATATACAATGGGTCTCCCACACGGCTGCCAAAGACTACAATACTCCAACTTCTTTACGCAAGCTTGGTTATACGTCTAGTATTCCAATGAGGCAATATCAAATTTGGCTGATGCTTTTATCCTTGCCAGAAGTCATTGGGTTTGAGAGAATGTTCGTAGAGAATATGCTAAAAATGGACCACAGAATGAATCACCCTCGCGAAATCAACGGTATCGTGTTGCGCTGGATTCCCACCAATTCTGCAGACGTGGCATCCGGGCAAAATATGGCAAGAGTAGAATTGACTATGTTACTCGGGCGGACTATACCAGTTCGTAACAATGTACATACGACTTATTCTCCCGAAAATTCGCTCTCTCTCTTGACAGATCCAAGATGGTTCTCGACAGCCTCTGTTGCCGCTTTTTTCTCATGGGTTGGAATGTGCGGAGGCGTGAAAGCTCTACCTGCCGATGTTGACATAAGGGACTCTGGAAGATCTATGGAAAGGATAGGAAAAGTCCGTTATCACCTAGAGCAATTATTCGGGGAGGATATTATTGAAATGCTTGTTGAATTTTTGGCACATGTTGTCATCCTGACCCTTAATCCTCCGACGAATGCAAGTAAAAATATATATCAATGGCACAGGGATAGACAATTGGAAATTGTGAGTGCGGCTGACTACACGAGCGTCGAAATCACAGAACTACAGACCGGCTTCAAACACAATTTTATAGTAGGTGCGAGCGGCCGTCACTTTCTAATCAGAGGACCGATTTGCCCCATAGATGCTAGTGAAATGATCACTTCGTCCGGACCTTCAGCCCACCTCATTGAGTCGGCGAAGATCTACTACCAAGCTTGGAGCACCCTTATATCCACACTACCACCACGGCGTGTCGAGGATCTGTCCGCAGCGCTGCCGGCCCTTGCGATGGTAACTATCGACAATCTAACCCCCCATACACATGGGATCATCGACTACCTTGAGGCGAGGAGTCAAGTACCTTGGCTCACCTACATTACAAATTCTGGGACGACGTTAAAGAAGTTTACTGCACTCGCCTGGTGGCATGTTAGTTGGAGAAAAACCTCTCCTGATCCAATCCCATGGGCGTTGCTTGCGGGTTGCTGCGAAGTTGCTATTGTCAGCACAATGCTAGAGATGTTTCCTAACAGTTTCGACCAATTGAATATCCGATCAATAACGATTATGATAGATACATCAACTAATCTTCGGCGACTCATTATCATTTTGAATTCAAAACCTAAGATCGTGGCGGCTATACCGTACCCTCCCGCCTAGTTCAACTTACAAACGAGTCTATCATAATTCATGTAACGAGATATCTAAGGAGTCTAACATGCCGCAGATATACCGCGTAGGCATCGTTAGATATATAAATATATACTCGTGTATATATATATATATAGAGAGAGAGAGAGAGGTAGATGTCGCACTTGTAGTTGGCTTGCGACACAAGGTTGATATTACGTGGGGTTCATTATTTGACGTTTCATTTCTGTTTACATCAGTTTTTTTTTTTTTTTTTTTTTCAAATATCCTCCGTGATTTCTGTATTAATCATTGTTGAGATCTAAAGAGACTGTCCAAACTGTATGCAAAGATTGAGCACCCACATACTTTTACAATATATTTTTAAGCTACAATAGGAAATCTGGAAGTAAAATAAATCTAGCAAAGGATAGATCCTTTGTTATCTGTCCATGAGATGGTTATCTCGTGAGCGTGGATGCATACTACTACGCAGTCTCGGAAGCTAGATTGTGCGGCGGAGCAGAGTATTCCGCAGCAATATGTGAATAACACTGAAGCTATGTTTCATATGCATAACAATATGTAGGTTGAAATGACCCCTTCTACACAGGAAACACTGGCCAACAGTATATTAACTCCGTACTCGTACATCTGTATATGATATATCGCCGGGACACCTGCCCGGTTTTCCGTGCCAGACCAACTCGACAATTCGTATGTTTATATGAATTACATGCATGATCCTTTGAAACGAAAAAAGTGGTAAATCACCAACCGTGGGGCTAGGCTATAACGTTATATAACTCTCGCGACTACGTGTGTTCCTTTCTTTCTTTCTTCTTTTTGTAATAATATCCTGCACGGCTGTTAATAGTCTTACCTCCATTCAATATCACAAAGTCTAAACCCGCATCATGTCTCGTGAACATGTTGTTCGTCAAGGCGACATGTTGTATTTTCGCAGGTTCCAATCCGAAAAAGGAAATCCAAAGCTAGTCGGGGATAGTTCGAGTCGCACAGCTCAAATAACCGAGGCACAATGTCTTCACGAGATGTCGGGAACATTATCGAAGGCGTCTTCTCCGTCCGAACGCCGGGGACGCCGATACCGCGCACGACATGTATTGTTATAATCATTTTACCCCGTACATGTACCAGCGACGACAGCGATTCTAAAATAACTCCCACGGCCGATTTTTTCACGTCTCAAAACAGACCCCCGGGTTAATCCATATGCCTCCCCCCCCTCGGCAGTAGCTAGCTCGCCCTCCTAAAATAAATACACCTTCAATCCGGACTTATATATATACATACCTGTTATATATCAGAAAGTAATGCCCGACGTCTCCCTCGGCGAATTCCTGTCAATCGGCCACTCTTCAGCAGACCCAAACACGCAAGACCTCGACGAATCCTCCAACATGCCGGACAGCACCTCCCAAACCATCAAACCGCCTCCACCACCACTGCCCCATCACAGCCTCATCGAAAGCACCCTCGAACTCACCTCCCTCACGGACCTCGGCCCCACGGTCTTCACCAACACCCGTCCGCTATGGCGGCCGCCCAACGCGCGCGGCATCTTCGGCGGCGCGGTCATCGCGCAATCCCTCGCCGCGGCGATTCGCACCGTTCCGGAGAATTTCCAAATCCACAGCATGCATTGTTATTTCGTGCTGGCGGGGGATTGGACTATTCCGGTTATATACACGGTGGAGTTGGTGCGTGACGGGAGGAGTTTCGCGACGAGGACGGTGCAGGCGAGGCAGAAGGGGAAGTGTATTTTTACCACGACTTGTAGTTTCCAGCGGCCGAGTGAAGGGAAGTTTTGTTTGGAAGCTCAGGAACCGATTCCGAAGGGACTCGCGAGTCCCGAGGAGTGCGAGGACGGGGAGTTGACGGCCAGGAGAATGGTGCAGCAGGGGAGGATGACCGAAGAAGGGTTCGCGCAGTGGAAGAAGACCAAAGAAGGCGACCCCTTCGAACGACGCCTCCTCGGCATCCACAATAGTAAGTCAAAGAAACTTATCTTCATATCTAAAATAAATTGTAAACATTCTGACATCTTTTTTTATTTCCTGAAAGACAACGACCCAAACCCAACAACCAAAAGAGTCAGATCCTGGGTCCGCGCAAAAGGCACCATAAACGCCCCAACAGGAACCGCCCCGCACTTCGAAGCCCTCGCATACGTCTCGGACTCCTGGTTCCTCGGCACCATCGTCCGCGCCCACAAAACCGCGAGCATAGGAATGATGGTCTCCCTCGACCACACCATCTACTTCCACGCCCCCTTCCGCGCCGACGAATGGATGTTTCTCGAAAGCGATACCCCATGGGCTGGTGATCAGCGAGGGTTGGTTCATCAGCGGGTTACCGATAGGAACGGGAGATTGATCGCGACTTGCATTCAGGAAGGGTTGGTCAGAGTTAGGGATGTTAAGGGGGAAGATGCGGTTAGTGATGCTGGGGGCAACGGTGCTAAGAAGGATAGTAAGTTGTGAAAAGGAAACGGATTCTCGGAGTATATATATCTTTTGCGCATTTGGTGAATGGTGAATGGTGACGGGGCGTTGTTGGCTGGTGATACTACCAATTATATCTAGGAAATGTACGATATTGTCATCTGTAAGCTATACTTAGAACCTCTATACTATAATAGAAAATAGTCGATATTCAATCAGGCAATAACTGGGCTCACAAACTCTGGACTTCATCCTAAACATACTGAGAATGTGAACTTTCGCAAAATATGAGAGAAGCGAGATTGAAATGTATTATATATCCAAACATTAAAAGGTGTTTCCATATCTACAAAGGAAAAGAATTCGTCGAAAAGAAATCCATGCAAATATAATAAAATGACAAAAATGTAGGCTAAAATAACTTTCAGAAAACATAAAAAGACCATCTCACTTTTTCATCCCGAAATCACCCACTATCATCTTTTCAAAATACACAAAAAGCTAAAAAACTCCAAATGAACGCCTTTTTGGTCACCTCTCACAAGCTATTCTTAAACCCTTCATAATCAAAATCCTCAGCGGAACCATAAGCAACATTATCCTCGCCGTCATCCTCAAACACATATTCCTCCTGCATCAACCCCTCAGGAATATGATGATTATCTTCTTCCGCCGCATATCCATCTTCAGCGTATTCACCATACTGCTCGGTAGTCTGCTGCATTTGTTGATCTTGTAACTGCTGCTGCGAATCGTCATAATACTCCTCATCAGCATATTCAGTCGAAGGAGTATTAACTTCAACAACCGGCTCAGGAGACCCAGAAGTCTTAACATTCGCTACCGTCTCAGTCTTCTTCTCATCATCTTTGAGAACTTGTTGTTTACCAAATCCAAATCCTAGTTTTTGGAACAACCCGTCCTTCCAAGACGGAGTCTCCTTCGTAGCCTGAACTTCGGGTTCAACCGACGCAGCAGCGGGTTCTTTATTCAACTGAAGATTCAAAGGCTCATATTCGAATGCTTCCTGTTGTTCTGGAACAACGGTCTCCTGCACAGGAGCCATGGTAGCGCTGGAGAGAACCGAGCTACCACCTTTAACTCCACCCGAGCTACGCGGCCTCGATCCAGCACGCTGTTTACTTCCACTTCTCGAACTCGGCCGTGGTCGTGAACTAGACCCGGATCGAGACGCAGTAGGCGGCCGGGATCCGGTTCGTCCGTTTCTTGTTGGTGGTCGAGAGGGTGGGCGGGATGCGGATTCTTCGGATTTGCTATTACCGTTTCTCGTAGGTGGGCGAGAATTATAGTCTTGAGGCCGTTGTTGTGGTGTATACCCAGTCCTCATAATCGGACGAGCTTCGTCCTGCGATTCTTGAACAGCACCATGTCGTGAAGCTGGACGCGATGGAGCCTTGTCTTCCTTCTCAGCAGCGACGTTCTCAGCTGCATCCGCACCTGTCGCCTGATCATGAGATTTTGCTCTTGGAGATCGGCCTCTTCGAGGAGGTGGACGACTAGACTTCGATTTTGGCTTCTGCTCAGGAGATCCAGCCGGCTTCAATTCCGGACGTGCCGGCGGTTCCTCCGACCTATCACCATTCTCGCCGCTCAATCCCTCCCCAGCATCGGAATTGCCTTGCTCAAACGACGTATGTTGCGGCACCTCAGCATCTTGATAAGGCGAAGACTCCGCCCCTTCAAATCCAGCCGTAACGTCCGACTCTTGAGTAGTATCGCCAGTGGGAGCTGGCACTTTACTAGGACTAGCAGGTACCTCTCTAACAGGTGGCGGCAACATCATATCCGGAATGTCCTGGTGATACCAAGCATCCTCCAACCCACCATCTCGGACATCCATCTTCCCAACATCGATATCGCCAGCATCCGACATCCTAGAGCTATCATAGTAATCGTCGATAGCATTAGGAGGCTGCTGGTAATAATCGTAAGGCTGTTGCTGAACATTCTTCCGATCTAGTGAACGGTCTCGTTGTCGATAAGGAGCCAGAGGTGGCGACCGCGAACCAGCTCTCTCATAACGAGGCTGGTCATCGTCTCTAAATCTACCTCTCTCTTCTTCCTCATCAGCCTGTTTAGCCCCATCCAAACCCTCGTCGTCAACGAGATTCTTGAGAGCCTCAGCTTCATCCTCAGATTGAATTTGTGCGAAGTTGACATCATCGTTCTCGGGTTCAGTATCACCCAGGACATGTTGCTGGGGGCCACCAATCTCAGGATCAGATACATCTCCGCGTTCTTTGGCTGCAACTCTTATAGCATCCGCAACGTCCTGGGGCATGACACATTTCCCGCCAACTTGAATACCATACACAACACTCTCATGATCCAGTCCCTTTCTTTGAGCGTTCCGCCAGTCGATTTCCGCTTGTTCTTCAGCGGTAACAGAAGATCTCTCCGCGTCAGCGATAACTTGGTCGATAACGGAAGGTGGAGCTGGAGCGTAAGCTGGGATAGCATCCTGCTGTGCTGGTTTCCCAGCTTGTTGTTGTTGCAACATTTGCATCTCCCTTGCAACTTGGCCCTCCATGAAAGTCCTGACCATGAAATCGAGGTTTTTCTGTTGAACGTAACTATTGACGCTAAACGCAATCAAGCCAGCGAACGGGATAGCAATCAAGAGAAGTGTTGGCAGAGGGATGGCGGAAAGAGTGTCAATTGTCGGTTTGATCATAATCCTCAGTTTATCAACCAAAGATTCAGGAATCGGCTCCTTCTCAAGTGGTGATGGAGATGGTGTTGGAGAAATATGAGGCGAACGAGATTCGGATCTACCACGAGGTAAATCTTCAGGGACCGGTGAGGCAGCTTCACTCTTGGCAGAAGTCTTCCTCGAATGACCTTTCGAGAAGGACGAAGTGTTACTATCAAACGACTTGTCGAAGCTACGACGGGTACTCCTTCTCCGTCGTTCTCGTGGTTGATTGGCTTTTGATGGTTGTGGACTGGTAGCTCTGGATGCGATAGGAGAGATATCAGGAGAGATGGCGGGAGATGAAAACCTTGAAGGCATTGGCGAGGGGCCCGCGGTCTTGGGTGTGAAGCCCCTCTGACTGCGCGGTGAGTTGGGTCTGAATTCTTCAGGATCTTCATCTTCAGCGGGATATTGAGAATCTTCCGCAGGAGGTTCAGTTTCGTCGTCTGATATCTCGACAGGAATGTTTTCCTTGTTGTCAACGCTTTCATGTCGATTCTCTTTATCCTCTTCCTCTTCACCATCGTCAGAGGCAGCGATACCGATGATGGCCATATTCTGCGGATTGCGACTAGAGTTCGGTCGAGACGCAGTCTTTTCGCTGGCAGAGCAGCTCATGTCAGCAGGTTTGATCTCCCTGCTGCCGCGTCTCGAAAGCCGTTGCCTACGCGAGTTTGAGACCTTGCGATCTGGGGATGGGGAAGCGATAGTTTCGGGTTTTGGTGAGAGCGGTGCATCGGTTTGAAGATCGCTCACGACGCTAGACTCGCGAGAGGATTCGGCAATATTGTGGTGAATAGCGGTATTTAGAGTAAATGCGCTGAGACGCCTGTTTTCGTCGTCGTCTTCATCATTCGCAGGCGATGGAGACTTGACGGGTTCGGAGATATGTCTTTTGACAGATTCGTCATCCGTAGTCCACGCATCTTCGCTGCGCATTCTCTCTACCGGCTTGACATTCTCGCCATCTTTGGCCTCTTTGTCTTCCCAGATCGGGACGAAATCGCCACCTTCTTCGTCCGTAGGCTCAAAGATGGGAACGTCGGTATCCAATCCTTCTTCGTAAATTTCTTTAGCTTTATCGGCATCAGACAGAATCTCAAGCTCACTCAGCGGCTCCTGCTTGACATATGTGCTCGAATTGCGGCTTCTCATCGAACCACTGAGTACCCGAGGGCCAGACGGACGTCTGCGGCTAGCGGAAACCCGTCTCGGTCTCGGCATCTCTTCGTCAGTGGTGGTTTCAACGCCAGCTCCAACAGGTGGCAACCGTCGCTTGAATTGAAAGCTACCTTGCAATCCTCTTTTGCCT
Organism: Dactylellina leptospora; assembly: GCA_036971365.1. NCBI lineage: Eukaryota > Fungi > Ascomycota > Orbiliomycetes > Orbiliales > Orbiliaceae > Dactylellina > Dactylellina leptospora. Next base: position 1,028,944 of record JAJTUC010000014.1, on the reverse strand, counting down.
TCACTTCTTTGAGAGGATGGTCTAGTAAGCCTAGGAGGTTCGATGTCTTCGTAGCCAGCCGTGACAGTGACTTCAACATCTATTCTCTCCATCTCTTCCCAGCTTCGGCTCCAAGCACCAGCCCTCATCAATCCGTTTGAGGCAAAGATATTGATTGTATACCACTTCTCGTTGTGTTTGAATGGACGTCTGTGTTTTCTAGGCCTGTCGTGACGGGCGAAAGCGGGCTTTAGACGTCGACGAGAGCAGGTAGGGCAGAACGGATCCATCTCTTCTTCCGAAGAATCGAGATACGATCCTTCAGAGTGCGAAGCACAGTCATCGTGACCGTATGTAGGAGCCTTTTTAAACGGTGGAGGGGTCTCCTGATCCAGACCCAAGTTCTCAGCAATCATCTCGATGAGACCGTCATAGTCATCGTTGGGATGTGGTAGGAGCAGGCCACGGGCGACTACCGTTGGAGATATCATTTTACGCAAATGATTCGCCAATACGGATGACGCTGGCCCTTGCACCGGCAACGGAAGCAGTGTCACATGTAACAGAACCAGGGGAGATGGATCCGGGGACGGCGCTACCGGTACTTCAACCAATCGTCCCTTGCGACTAGGAGATGGGATACCCTTAGGAAACCCGTTCCTGGTGGACTTCTTTTTCTTTTGGGATGAGAATGGAGAGAATATAGGACCATCTGGGAAGACGGATCTCGCTCCCCCTCGAGTTGTCACGACGGATGACATGCGACTACGGGAGATGAAGGGACTGGGTGATTCGCAAACGGAAGAAGGCAGAACAGCGCCGTTCTCGCCGGCGACTTGTTTGGCGGTCTTGAGTGTTGCGGAGCGAATGGCAGGGCCGAAAGGGTGAGGCGGAGGAGTTCCCGAGATTTCATCTTCGGAGTCCCGAAGCGTTAAACGGGAGTAGTTTCTGGGACCTGTGTATTGATAGTCCGGAATTGAGGGAGGGCGACGGGGAGAGTCTGATTCGGACGCGGTTTGTTCGAATATGGCTTCGATCTCGCTGTCGTCCTTGCTCCTGGTCTCGAGGAGCGCGTCGTGGGAGGATTCGGATGGGAGAGCGATTTCTTCGGGAGGAGCGGAGGGGGTCTCCTCTTCGTCAATGGGAGAGGAGGCATCGTCTTTCTTGGGGACGGCCATCTTGGAGGATTCGCCGACGTCGGTGGGAGGAGTGCTCCGTGTTGAGGAGAGCGAGGGACGCGAGGAAGCTGAGCGGGAGGAAGGAGGCATGGTTGTGTATCAAAGCGCACCAAACACAGCGGACGACGACGACGACGTTACGCCAAACGCATCGACGACAGCAGCGAGAGCTCGTAGACGGTATTAGATTGAGGTATAGGTAGATAGATAATAAAAATTAAAAGATTTGAGGAGATATCTCAAAGGATACGGGAGAGCGCAGGAATGAAGCGGAACAGGGCTATGCTGGACCGAACGGCAGAGAGCGAAAATTCCAGCGTGCAATCTGTAAACGGCAAATTAATGGGGGACAAAGATGGAGATATTCACAAGAGAGAGATCGGGGGGGCACAGCTGGTGAATGCTCGGTCAAGATGAGGTTTTAACAGCATTCGATTGCATTCCCGCCGTCTGAAATGTTTTTCTTCTGCAGCTGGGCGGAACGGGCAGTTTGTTTACATTGCGCTGGTGCGTGGTGTTGTGCGCTCTCCCAAACGGGGCACGCTGCACGCATTGGCCCAACAACCGCGCTCCGCTGCCAGCACACGTTCCCCACTCTCCACCGTCCTATCGCACAATCGATACTCTCTGCATCATTCTCTGTATGATTCTATGTATCATTATCCGGTAGACGTGCAGGAACGCAGCTATCACCGTCGCTGTCGCTGTCATGTCGATAGCTTTGTTCGGTCGAGGTGCTGCGGACCCGCAACGCGACGGCATCTCCATGGACACCCGGCCGAGACTCGGGCGCATCCGCTGCGAATGTCGTAGACACCGAATCAAAACAAAGACGCTCTGTTCTCGCACTACTCAGTGATTGGCTACTCTCTTATACCATGTTTTGTTACTGAAATATATGATGTCATGGGAAGCTGATATCTTTCCACTGTTATTCAATGTGCAGAAACTGTTCAGCGTAACTGCGCAAGGAGGGGCCGATTCATACATTCGACATACAGAGATGTCGCACCAAGTGGCACTACCATTCTTTCCTACCTAGGAGAGTATTTGAAGACAGAATATAGGTATATTCCGTCTTCAAATACTTTTGTAGCACATGCATCTACCAAATTCAATTGAACACAAATCATGAACAGGCATTTGAACCCAATTGAATCTATAGGTAGCATTCACTCTAATGCGCACGGCTGTACAGAGTGCATCTACCTTGTAGACAAAACCACAACAGATGTCGCAATGCGCCACGCAACATTTCGCGGCAAGAACCGCTGTAAGTAAGACACCGTCAGAGACAACGTTGGAATCGCATCCCGGTCAATCGTCCCACAAAGGAATCTGAGAATCGTTGCTTTGGAATTATACCGCCAACAGGAACAACCAGCTGAACTTTTCGCATTCAATTGCAGCCGTTTGCTGGTTTTCTAGATAGAAGCCGGGTGTTTAAGCTCAATTAGGCTTGTCGTAATACACCCGCATCAAAGCATATTTGAATTCGATATTCCATCCCGACCTTCAATTGCGCAGCTGAAAGAGAATTTGCGCCGTTCGGAGCTGCGTTGGAGAACTCGGTTGCCTGATCATCATGCCTGCACCGGCCTCGCATATCGATAACGAGCTCCGAATAATTGGAATCATGGTCTTCACTCTTTCTCTACTTGAAAAAGCCGATTCCTCCCTTCTATTCCCGGATTAAAAGCCCTTTCCTCGCAATGTCCGATATCGAATCACCTCCAGCTATGGATATGATGTCAGAGACCGTGCAGTCAACAGCGATGTCGTCGGAAAATTCTATGCAAATGCAGATGCAGATGCACGAAGCTCAGATGTCATCCCCACCGCCCTCCCCGCCAATGAAACTCGATTTATCGCTGTATCTCGTAACCTCGTCGGATCTCTTACCTTCTGGTGCGACGCTCGAATCGCATGTCGAATCCGCGATCAAAGGCGGCGTCACAATCATTCAACTCCGTGAAAAGACCCTCGACACAGCGCCCTTCATATCTCTCGGAAAGAGAATCCACGCCGTCACGCAAAAATATGGCGTCCCGCTCCTCATCAACGATCGTGTCGATGTCGCTCAAGCCGTAGGATGCGAAGGCGCACACATCGGATGGGATGATATGGGTGCGCTCTCACTATCCACAACATATATATGTATCTTCTAACGTAAACTTCAGACTACGAGACCGCACGCTCCATACTCGGTCCGAAAGCAATAATCGGCCTCTCGGTCTCCAACCTCACTCAAGCTTCCCTCGCCGCCTCCACTTCCTGCGACTATCTCGGCGTCGGCCCCATATTCCCTACCCCGACCAAACCCGACGCCTCCCCAGCACTCTACCCCTCCGGCGTCCGACAAGTCCTCGAACTCGTCTCCTCCAAACGACCATCCCTCCCATCCGTCGCAATCGGCGGAATAAACTCCTCAAACCTCCAATCCGTAATATACAAATCCCGCCCCATAACCGGCCAACCGTTATCAGGAGTAGCCGTCGTATCCGCCATAATCTCCTCCACGGATCCCGAAACCGCCTCCTCAACCCTTCTCTCACAATTCAAATCCCCACCACCATGGGCACCCCCACCGCCATCGCAAACCACCATATTCACCGACTTCTACCTCCCGTTAATCACCTCCAAAGTCGTCACCACCATCCAAGCGATCAAACAACATAAACCGTTAATCCACCACATCACCAACTCTGTCGTCAAAAACTTCAGCGCGAATGTAACCTTGGCCATTGGTGCGAGTCCTATAATGTCTGAAAACCCCGAAGAAGTCTCCGAATTATCAAATATATCTCCCCACAGCGCGTGTTTATTAAACATGGGTACCTCCGGCCCTCTGGATCGCGAGTTATTCAAACTAGCTATTAAAGAGAATAACAAAGCCGGGAAACCTATCGTCTTTGATCCAGTCGGCGGTGGGGCTACTAGTATGAGAAGGGAGACGGTAAAATGGATACTCGACGAAGCTGGCTTCGTGGATGTTATTAAAGGGAACGAAGGGGAGATTAGAACAGTAGCAGGAGAGGGTGTCAAAATGATGGGTGTTGATTCCGGGGATACCGCAGCCAGCGGAGGAATTGAAGAGTTAGTCACCGTGGTTAAAAGAATCGCGATGAGAGAAAGTATGTTCGACATCTATTATACACAAAAATACCTTCTTTACTGGGATGTTTACTAACGAGTTGATGTCTGATAGGGAACGTTGTTCTTATGACTGGACCTACGGATATTTTATCAGACGGTAGTCGTACCGTGCTAGTCCGTAACGGTCACCCGTTTCAATCATTGGTCACGGGGATGGGATGTGCTTTAGGATCAGTATTATGCGCTGCCGTCGCGGTGGGGAAGGAAGATAAGCTTCTCAGTTGTTTGGCTGCGTTGTTGGCTTACAATATCGCTGCGGAGAGGGCGGCGAAGTCGGATGGGGTTAACGGACCCGGTGGGTTTATGGTGGGGTTTTTGGATGAATTGTATCAGATCGGGGAGATGTGTGGGAGGGTGGAATGGAAGTGGACTGCGGATGCTAGAGTGGAGTTTCGATGATGGGTTGTTGTTTTACTGGATGTTGATGTATGGAGTTTTTGGATGTTTGCTGGAATTTAGTTAAGCTTTTTTTTTAATGGAGGGGTGTCGGTATTCGATACGCTTGGCGTATTGTCGTGCTGGATTGTTCCTGCATATTCCGCGTATTCAGGTACTAGATTTGTTTAGATTTGGAAGATAGGTAAGAATCCGCGCTATCGTATGGTAAAAGACTGTATATGGCAGGTCATCGGGCGGTCACGCTCGCTAGGGGATTTCGATGGTATAGGAAGTTGGTATGCACAGAGATTGGCCTCGTTACCGGATTACTGAGGTTCGATTTTGATTTAGATAGACGTTTGTCTCCGGGGGGTATATTATGATATTGTCGGATACGCTGAGAGTTGAGGTCCGACGTTCGGAGAGCAATCAACTAAGAATTCACCAAGCCGGATTCATCAAGATCTCTGACATTCGATGGTTCAGCAAACTTCATTTATTTCTATTTTGCTTCTTTTTTGAATACTCTTCTTACAAGTCTTCATGATATCTACAATGGTATGTTAGGTAACCGTCCGCAAGCCACCATTGATATAGCACAAATTACAGAGAAAATAATCGCTGACAGATTACGACCACCCAAACAGGTAGGTATCACGAATCTCCAGCACCCGCAAGATTTGAGTTCAACCCGGTTTCAACAGTCGAAAGGCGCACCTTCTCCCATCCCCTGACTTCAACTTATACAATTAATTGTATTCCTCCCACATATATACGGGCTGGGTGTTGCATCATGCCGCATATTCCACCCGTCGTTGCGCCATGCCCGTGCGGTCCCGCCAACATACTACTATAAGTATATTGTATAGTACTCCAACAAGGTTAAAGTGACGATGCAGTGAGACTGATTAAATCCAGTCCGGTATGTTTCAGCGCTGCGACTCCCTGCATGAACTTATTTGACAGCTGCAACCCGACGCCCAAATCATCATGTTTGTCTTTTCACTCCCCATGAAAAATTTAAAATCGAGGAGTTTCAATCGGTAATATGGCGAAATCCGAGTTGTTCTGTTTCCCATATCAACTATCCCAAAAGACGTCATAGCCCGGAGAAAATCCTAGTAACTTAATTTCTCTACTTCGCAAGATCAACCCGTTTCGTCCGATTCTGAGAAAATAAGACAAGCGACATAAGCGATCTCGTGATAAATTCACGACCGGTCGTCCCTATTTCTCACCACCGCAATGATACAACAACAATAAAATTCACCGGAAGTCGGGATCTGAACATTCACTATTGAGCAAGGACCGACCATACGCCCGCACGAAGACAGCAGAGACGGCTAAATGATCGTCGGTGGACGGTTTCGCTTAACGAAGTGGTTTCGACCAGGTCTTCGGCCTTGGAAGTTGATCGATTGTATTGTCGGGTCGCTGGTTCACCATTTTCTCGTTGTATTTTCCCGATGTGGTTAGAGCCTGTGGGGCTTCACCATTCCAGCACCAATGACAGTTCGCAGCTGTCAAGATAACGAAAAGTCTCTTTATCCATTAAAGAATCTAAGAATATTTTCACTGTACTAGTCTACAAGTCTTGCCAGTATTCACAATATATTGTACCAGGAACTCGCAGGTCGAAGTCATCCGAGACACTAGGATAAACTTCCCTATTGGCATTTAACATATTTTACTGACTAACGGGCGTGTTTAAAAAATGTTTGCTGACTCGTGCAAGAGAGAAACAAAAGAGGGGGGGGAAGCGGAAACCAACCACGCAAGATACTGATATCTTGGGTCATTTTTCCTTTTCTCGCATCCATTTCTATTTCGAGTATGGTTACAACGGGGTCACTATATGCATCTGTGGATCCCATCAAGCGAGGTCTTCACAATACCAAGAAACGAAAGGAACTTGAACACCACTCTACATCTCATGGATTCTATATGTTTCCCCTCCCAGAGGATTAAAAATCGTGCCAATCTTTGTTGAAAATAGAAATAAATACTCTAGTCCCGCCATGCAAATGCGTCGCGACGATCGAAGGGGATTTTTTTCTTCTTTGCTTCCCGATAATATCTAACCATCGATCTCAAAAGCTTAGACGACGAGGTTTCATAAAGTTGTTGAGAAAGATAGAAACCGATACAGATTATCGTGGATGGTCGAATACTTCTGGTTTACGAGACAACAAATGCCCCCCAACAATCTCAACACACGGTCGCTACTCGCGATATCTTGTCTGTTTCTATCGCTGACCGAAGCATGGGTGTTACCGGAATTCAAAGGCGTGAATGATATCTCGCGACGGGATATTTCGCGGAATGTTAAGAGATCAGGTGTTGGTAAAAGAGATGGTGCGAAGGGTTTGGTACAACCTATATGGCTGGTGAGTCTCTACCATCACTCCAGAGTCGCTTCAAGGCGATATATAGTATGCGTACTGATTACTATTCTCGATAGAGTGACGATGGGTTATATTATTACACAAACATTTCGATGGGAACACCGCCGCAACCGTTGACGTTGACGCTGAGCATGGACGGGACAACGTGGGCGCCAACCCTACCGGCTGGGATGGATCAAGAAAGCTTCTGCGCGGAGAGTAGAAATCGAGTCGCATGCTCATATGCCACGATATCAGGGTTTTGTAAGCTGCTATCCTAATCTTTATAATCATTTATAGTAATTTTTTTGCTAATATTTTTCTCTAGATGTCATTCCCGGGTCGGTAACATATGCGCCGCAGGGCGATTATCAAACCATAAATGTAGACGCGGAAGATAGCGTACGTATATCCTACATCCCCACTAGAGTTTTTATACTGATTAAGTTGTAGATAAACGGTATACGTGCGATAGAACATATTGAATTAGGATCTACGGTTCTCGCAAACGTCGGCATCGCGATCGCCAATAGTTGGGATTCTCCACCGCAGTTGTCGCTTTCCTCCATTGCGGCAGGCAATAACACGGGTCCTCAACTGTTGTCTGTTCTCGAACAAGCCAACGTTGCGAATAGCCTTACTTATTCCCTTTCGTTTACGAGTGTGGATCGGAATGGAAGTATGGATTACGGAACTGGCGAGATCGCCTTTGGAGGTATCGATGAATCGCAATTCTTTGGTGAATTGAATACTTTTAATGCTTCAACCGGATCGGCGGCTGGAATTGTACCGGTCAGCAACTTTTATTGGATCAATGGGAAAGGTAAAAATATATCTATTGTAGATGAGGATAGTGAAGCCGGTGATCTTGGTGTCGGGGAGATCTCACTCACGCCGTAAGTATTCTCCTTCCAAGTAAATGCCAAATGATTAGATTAATGCTGATATCGATATCACATAAAAGATATCTATGGCTTCAGGATGCAATGTTCGAGATTGCAGTTAGTCTATTCTCCGACGTCAAGAAGAACAAGAGTTCCGGGGTATACACCCGGAATTGCACCAATCCACTCGAAGACCTCGATGTCCAGTCACTTCAACTTTCCGTCGATGGAACAATTATCACCATTCCAATAGAGTCGCTTGTTGTCACAAGTAGCACGAAGGATATATGCACACTTGCAATTCGCCCGATTTCTGAGTATTCGTCGAATACCACTGCGGATTATATCCTTGGCTTCCCGTTCCTTCGATCTGCTTATACTGTCTTCGACCACACTAATAGCCAAACACACATCGCCCCGCGACGAGTGGTATATTCGTCGACATCATCTTCACTTACGCCTGTTGGCGAAAATGGCGACCCGGTATCAGGCACCGGTGCATCCACCAGAACTTCGATAACCCCTGCAACGACTACCCTCTCCCAACCCCTCAGCCAATCCCAACCATCTAGAACTTCAACTCCCTCAGCTACAACCACAAGCGAACCACCCGCCGCAAGCACCACCATCCAACAACAACTCTTCTACCATACCCCGAAAGGCACCCCGAACATCGGCGCAGTAGTAGGCGGTGTCGTCGGCGGCGTCGTCCTCCTCGCCATGATAATTGTTTTTTACCCACTCATGAAAGCCCACAACGATAGACGCCGACGACAAAAAGCACGTAAAACACGCGCGAGGCAAAGGAGTCGAGCATCGACGAATGATGGATTAAGTCCCATCGATAGTAACGAGAATGAGAACGACGGTGATGAAGATGGTGATGAGAAGGATGGCGATGCTATCGCTACTGTTATCGCTGTGGAGGAAAGTAAGAAGTCTGCTATTGCGGGGCCGCATGCGAGGAGGGAGTCGTTGGCGAGAGCCAGGGAGAGTACGACGGTGAATGCTACGGAGTATGATTCGAGCTCGAGTCGTGGGGATCGGAATAGTGGGTCTGGGAAGAGTGTTAATACTTTCGGAGAGGCTGAAAAGCCTACTCCGTCGAGTTAATTCTAGATTCGATCTTCTTCGGTTTACGTTTAATATCAGCGTTCTTCTTTTTCTTTCTTTGATTTTGTAAATATGCTGGGGGGTTATTTCAGGAGCAGGGCTTTTGGTTTCTAGTGGGGATACTATAATTCGATACCACTTACGATATTCAAATTTCAATTTAATAATAGCTTGACGAACACTACATAGCTATTCTTTCTGAATCGTGAATCGGTGCCCATAATAGGACTACTAGTATGATCTTGTATGTCATTAACCATACCCGTTACCTCAGCATAAATATAAAAATACACATCGTATCCAACGAGTCCAAAACGCCAGCTAATTAAAAATCTAATCCTAACCATGCCAAAAAATATAGACGTCTATCCCTACATCTCACTCCAATTCTAATTAAAACTATTCCACTCACTTCAAGCGTCAGCATGGAGCGTCTTCCAGCTACCCCCTAACGCATAGCAACCCCATCCTAACCGCTCCGCAATATAACACAAGCCTTCGGTTTCAATCCCATCCGTTCCATCATTCCCCCATTTCGTTCCTGCGACTCGGTATGGCGTGAATATAACGCCTTCCCTTACTAGGTCCGCACGGATGTATAAGACTGTTCCACCAACGGAGTCAAGCTTGACGAGGTCGGTGTCAACGGTACCATTGATCAGCTGTTTCACTGATTTTGCCCATTTTTCCATACCAGGGAATCGCTTTCCTTTGAGGATGTCTTCTAATTGTGATCCGGTTGGACGCTTTCCGAATCCCGACCAAGAATTTCGATCGTAGTCTTGCCGCCCTCCACCTGCGGATAATAGAGTTACGAGACCGATTGGTGGAGGTGTTTCTAGTTTCGTCCTCGTGTCGGGATCGTGTTCGTGAGAGGAGTGTTTTTCATCCGCTGCAATTTCTTTCAATCCCGCTTTAACTATTCCGCTAATATCGTCTTCTGCTGGGAGGGACCCCAAGTCCCAGAATCGTCTGATTAATCCTTTTGGTAGCTGACAGACGTCGGCGTCGAGCCAGATGACATGTTCTATATCAGGACGCATCATATGCGACGATAAGAAATTTCTCCACCGTGCCATATATTTCCTCCTCGCAAGTTGTTTCGTAGGTGAGTGCTGATCTCCTCGGAAGAGCTCGGTGAGGTCGTCCTGTTCGTTGGGGAGCGATTCGAGGAATATTATCTCCGCTTTCGCCCACGGCGTCTGTTCCGGGGAAAGAGATGAGAGAATATCTACGTATTCCTGGTATGACTTCAAATCCGCGGTTAAAAGACCCAAACGTAGAGTCTCCGGTGGTACACCTTGTAAACGTATTCGCTCGATGTAGTCCGAGAAAGCCCATGTTCTCTTCGGTTTGAAGTTTTGTCCCCAAGAAGATTTATCTTTCGTGAGCGTTAAAAGGAGTGTTAAATCTTTCGGTGGTTGGGATATGAAATGCCAATGGTTATATGCTGGGGTAGATATTATGGTTCGTCGGTACGTTGGGCTATGGGTGAATTGATGAATGTTTAGCCCTTGGTTGTAGAATTGATGGTGATGTCTATGAGGAGGCTCATATGAAGTTGAAAATTGTGCAAAGTAGAAAAGGTAGCATAATATCAGGAATGAAACGAAAATTGCAGCTGTGAGTATTCGGAGGGGTAGTTTAGATGCCGACTTAGGTCCCAAGATGCTATTCCGTGAGGTCGCCGGTGCGTTGATTCGATTGATCAGGAAATCCATATTTGCAAGACGAGGTCACTGTACGACTCTATATCTAGCCTCTATAAAGCCTAGGATTTTGAATGTGAGTGTGAATAGTAGGGTTTAAGCAGCAAAAATATGAGTACGTTGGGTAGACTTCCTCCCGCTTAGGGAGAGTAGCAGGTCTATCCCGGCGTCTTGCAACAACGTGCGTACCCACGTAGAAACGAGTGTCTTTGCAAGCGGGAAAATGTAAAAGAGTGAACATGGAGAGAAAACAGAACGTGTACCGGAGAACTCGTGAGTTTTCTTTGGTGGGCCACCTCCACATATATTAACTTTTTGTCCTACCAGCGATATGTACCAGAAAAGGCCGGGCTGACGAGGCCAGGTTACATCCCGGGTGATTTCGAACTCCTTCGCTTGCAAAAAGTTACCAAAATTTTTGACGATGAATAATAATCGTCCCCACGCTCTTTTTTCACCAGAGACTATTGGCCGCTTTTTCTCGCAGGTTATCTGACAGATATCTGAGGAAAAGTCAGCGCCAATTTTCGAAAATGTCCGTTCTAACGGAATGATGGCCGCTAGTAACATTTACTTGCCAATCTCAAGAGACAAGGGACCTGTTCCAGCCAATTAAGACCCTGGTCTTTGTCCACGAAGCTCACATTGTGATATACTTATTCTTATTTTGATTAGCAGGAAGTCCGTGGTCTTCGATCAGTCCTGACATCCTATTTGGTCAGGCTTCCATCGATCAACTTGCTCTTGGTAGCCGGGTTGAAAAAAGCTTGGCCTTGCACTAAAAAGCTTGTCCTTCCCCCCTGTCTATTTTGATGAAATATTTCAAAATTCATGTCCAATTTAGACCCCTCTTGCAGCCTACATGCTCCCAGTAGATGTTCCGTTTGAATTTATTTGAATACAAATGTCGGGACGACTATCCTGCAAAAGTCATCTCTTTATCGGGTAGAATGCATAAAAAAAGACTTGTCCTGGTACCTTATCCCCAATCCTCAAATTGAAGACTTTAGGCCCAAGGGTTCTGGCCTGGCAAGGAGGTTGGGCTTCATTGGCTCGCACAACTCCGTAGAAAATCCCAGCGAAACTCGAATTACGTGTATCTTCTATGTCTACTAGCCTGATACTGATCCCTAGTCAAATGCGACTACGGATCTAGCGAGCTTACGTAGGCCTCTTGACGAGCTAGCAGCGTGCCCAAACAGACATGCACGGATATATTTAGTACAACGCAATTACATGTGATGGTTAAGAGAGAAACTCGAGTTTCTCTAACTCGGATCTGCGGCGCTGGAAAAATGCCAGACCTTGCTTTAGTTTACAACCAATCGGGCGCAAAAGCAAGCTTCAATTTGTTCCTACCAAGAACGAAATGTTACTAATAAGTAATAAAATATTTTCATGGTACACTAGTTTATTTTCCATCCGAGCTACCCGAAAAGACAACGAAAGAAGTTGTATATTCACCTAGATTCATCTCAACATTTATTCTGACTAGTCGGAGTAGATAGATTCTATTTACAATGATTTCACAGAGTGTTTGCAGTTTTATGACAGTTTCTGAAATATTTTGCCAAATGTGCACAGTGTCCACAACGCGTTTCGAATCATTCTAGGGCTGAGCAACATGGTCCCGTCCCGACCTTTCCCCCTTATATAAGCGTAAATTCGGGCGTCGTAATCCAAGACCTGTCATGCCGGACTGTTCAAACAAAAGGTTCTGTGCTAGCAATAAATGAGGAAGGAACCTCCAACTAATACTATGGAAAGATGTGCCATTGGACTGACTTGCGGATCGAATTCGGTTACTTACATTATCCGTCAGGTTGAGTTAACAAAGCCAGGGGTGTGGACGTCAAGCTCATTTATTGAAAGCTCGGAGCTTTTGAACTGATCCTCGGATATTTGGATATTCATACATTTGGTGGAAGGCTTCGAAGTCAAATTTTATGCGAGGGTTGGCCACGGAAGGAAGTTCGAACCATCCGGATATGCGCTCAAGATTGTGAAATTCTGCAGATCGATAAAGGGGGTTTGTATTGCACTTAATAATCCAGCTGTATTCACAAGTTTTGGCATAGCTATGCATGAGTAGGGCCCAATACCCAGAACTTATGCAGTTAATACACAATTGGTCTCAACTGGCATAATATGAACGTGAGATTCCGCCAAGAGAATACATATGAAGAGAATGAAAAAAGCAACTTTTATAAATAAAAAAGGATCCCATGGTTGCTCCTTAAGTAGAAGCCTGCTTTTGTCTAGGCGGAATATATGTATTGCCACTGAGTACGCTTCCCAGAACCTGAAAGGCTAAAATATCCATTTGAAGCTAAATTGCTACACACCCGTTCTACAATCAAATAACCTTTTGAAGATTCTTGCCTACCAAGACATGCATACCAAGAAGCTTATATTCTTGAAGCGGGAGCCGCATTCGCTAAATATACAACACTGCGGGACGATAGCGCCTTTGTGTAACGGGCATTTATGCAAGATAGGTTTATGTTTTCGTTTCTCATTCATTTATTAAACATATATGTGCTAATGTACATAAAATCCTCAAATATATAGTTCTGAGCACAGATATTCCAACCGAATCAAGTGGAGCTTTAGGGTTCGAGGACCCTTTCATTCTCGCTGTCGGCTGAAGAAGCTCACATGGGGACACGAGTATATAAAGGAGAGAGGATTGCTCCTGCTAACTACCGATAGTGAAGTTATTTCCTAGTTTTTTTCCTCTAGTATTTATAATCACCTCCTATACCCTTGTATGCAACCTCGCCCTACACATATACTTAAGCAAATCCCAAGTACTCCTGCACATGTCAGAATCACCAGTACCAGGCAAGATGAATTCTATGATTCTTATTACTGTTGCGAAAAGGTTTATGAAGAATGCATTCGGATCGATCATGAAACTTTTCAAATAGAGATACTGAGAACTAGTACAATCCTCACTGCCAAGGTCTCAATGATTCTATCTCAAGCTTGCAATACCATGCTAACATTTACTTAGCCTCGAATTACGAATGTCACAAAAAATTTCACGGAGACTAAAACTATATTTTCCTGTTCTTATTAAAACTCAACTCATGAGGGCATTGTTTAATATTTGTATGCAAGTTTGACAATGTCGACTCCCAACTCCTCAAGTTCAACGCTCAACAGCGATACTTTCTCAAATACGTCCTCTGGCACTTTCCTGACAATACCTTCATTTGACACACGTCGTCATATATTTAAATACGGCCCGTCAAATGATGGTGCTCTTGCGCCTCTTTCTACAAAAGAGTCCTTGGATTACATAGTTCCAGGACCATCCGGGGTCTGCAAAACCTGGGTAACTATCACCGCAGATATTGGCTCTGGTTTCCAGAAACGAAGGGTCTGTTTTTCAAGAAAATACGAAATCAAGTCCGAAGAATGCAGCAACCGCAACTTTCTAGTAACTATCAGTGAGGATTTTGTAAGGGCACCTAAACTTATCAACCAGCCCTGTTCACTAAATTTTGACCGCAATCGGGTTTTGCTAGGGTAGCGCCGCACCAACAACGATTACTGGGGACATGACTATTAAGACTTTGCACACATGTTCCATAGCGTATGAAAACTAAGGCTCTTGATTAAGCGTTATTCCATGTATTTGAATTTTGCACATCATAGCTCGTATAAAAACACGGTAAAAGGCTACAGATTCTTTAGGCTTGGGTCTTTGTATTATTTCTTTAGTCGTTTCCTTGATAATCCCAAAGTTCTCGCGCATTATCTCTCCAGATCTTCTTGACCACCCCTTCGTCCCCCTTGCAGTAGACCTCCACCGCTTTTCGCAATGCATCCGCATCATCCACCACCCTAAAGTCTTGAACTTTTTTCCTATCGCCATCTGGATTTCTGGTTGCACCGCCAGTATGTGGCCAGTCGCTTGCCCAGACGATTCTATCGGGTGCAACTGACACCACTTCCGTTGCATACTCATCTAACAGCGGAAGCGTTGGGAAGCGGTCCATCCCACTAAGTTTCGTGTAAATCTCCCCGCGAGAAAGCAGCCGCAAGAAATCTTTGTACCCTTCTTGCTCTTTAGCTGGCTTCTTGACCGAAGGATGAGCCAAGTGATCTATAATGACCGTGATCCCAAGTTTGGGAATGATGTCGTATATCAATGCCACCTGTGAAAGCTCAGTGTGGATCTGTAATGCCCATGTTCTCAATGGCTTTAACCTCTCCGTGTATTGATAAAGCTTTTTCTCGAACTCTGATTTCGAGAGTTCTACGAGAGAAGACTTTAGGTTAAGTCGGACTCCACGGACCCCAAGTTTATGCATTGACTCGAGTTCGGAGTCGGAGATTGTTTGAGGATCAATCCCAACCACACCACGAGCCCCAATATTCTTAGAAGCGAGAGTTGAAAGGGCAGATAGGAGGCATCGATTATCATTGGCGTATATCGAAAGTGAGGTAATTACTGGATGAGTAATATTCGGATGAAGCTTGGTGTGGAAGGATTGGAGATCGGATAGTGGAGCGGGCTTGGGGGTGTATGGATGAGTTGGGTGTAGAGGATAGTTTGTCTAGAATATCGTCTTAGATTCAGATTGATTGCCCAATTTTTAATCACTCTAACACTGGCGAGGCATTTTATAAGTCTGTAGAGGCTGACGATAAGAAAAGCATTCAAATACCTGGTCACAAATTACATGAACATGGCTATCCCAAGAGCCCGGTGGGAGAGCGAGAGTTGACTGGGCTCGACTAAAAATTGGCGCGATGCCCTTGTTGAAAGGGCCCTTGAGAGCCCTCCGTAAAGTGGCACCTCCGAGGCGTCGTAGACTCGCCATTGGCATGGAGATTATTCGCGGGATCGGTCAACCGGATTGAAGTCCGAGAACAAAGAGTTGGCTGGTATATGTAGGACTTAGCGTTAGATAGTTTAGGTGACCTCGAATCCTTCACCAATTACAGTATGCAAGATGTTGACAAGGATAGCTCTCGAGACTTAAGTTGACTTCGGCCTCCTCCCGACTTGAAATGTGTTGGATATATATCATGCTAGATCCATCTGTCTCGATATATATATCATCAGCCCCAGAGCATTAAACTATTTACTAGTTGGGTCGGAACTGCAAAAAAAAAAAAAAAAAAAAAAACAGAAACAACGAGTGAATGAACATTTCTCGAATTTAAACTTTTTCTTATCGATTGGCAACTAGGGAACGATACTTTATCCGCCGATAATGTATCGATACATCACTGCAAACATATAAGTTACGTGATATAAGAGCAATAAGACTTTTCTGCGTTGAAAATGTTGTATTTGCTGAGCCACTTAAAACGGGTCAATTGATCAAAACAATAGAGGCTCGATTGAGGATACGCGAAGTAAACCTACGATGATCGGAATGGTCGATTAGAAGACGTCATCGTACTTCCGTGTAAATTCTACGCGACTTTTAGCCTTTTTCGTCATGAGAACATTATGTATCTTCAATTCCCTGGACTGAATTGTTAACGTTAACAATTTAGCCCCGCCATGCAGCAGTCCCGCTATCTATCCGCACCGTGGAATCGGCACTCCCGTTCCGTATCGATACCGGTATCGGCACCGAGTTGAACATATCGGCCAGACTAATTGGTCCCGATTGAGCATTGATATCGGCCCGCAATCCATTCTCTTTTCACACTCGCTTTATGGAGCGAAAGAAACCAGAATCTCCGATGGCGACACCTCCTCGAATCCTCACTATCGCCGGCAGCGACTCTTCCGGCGGTGCGGGCATTGAGGCTGATATCAAGGTCATAACTGCGCATAGATGCTATGGCATGACTGCGATTACTGGTTTGACGGCTCAGAATACCACAGGCGTTGTCGATATTCACCCGATCCCCGCCGAATTTCTTAAGAAGAGCATTGCCGCTGTTGTCGAAGACGTCGGGGTTGATGTTATTAAAATCGGTAATGATACTCGAACAAATAGTAGCCTCATATAAACCAGCCCATGGGCAAATCGCTGACTATTTGCGTGGTTAGGCATGCTGACAAGCGCAGAATCTATCGCCGTCGTTGTCGATGCTATCAAAAAGTACAAACTTGAGCCCATTGTTCTTGACCCGGTACGGGCCCTTAATAAAATGGTCAATTGAGTGAGGATATTTGCTAATGTTCTCGGAAACAGGTCATGATTGCAACATCAGGCAGCGCTCTCTTGCCCCCAGAAGCCATATCGGCGCTCTGCGATACTCTCATACCTCTTGCTACCCTCATCACCCCGAACATCCCTGAAGCACAGCATTTGCTTTCCTACTATAATTCACCGGGTGGACCACTTACCCCATCGCTTGACTCCATAAAGTCTATGGTCGATGTCGTGTCACTAGCTAAAAGGCTTAATGAATTATCTTCAACAGCGGTATTAGTCAAAGGCGGGCATGCACCTTTTGCTAGAGACGGGAGCTTGGCCCGTCGGACGAAAGACCGAGCTGCTGTTATGGACGTACTTGTTCTACCGAACGGGGCTGTGAAAATCTTCAACTCGCAGTTTATAGATACTAATAACACACACGGTACAGGGTGTAGTCTTGCCTGTAAGAACATCTCGATCTTAATCCTCTGTATGCCAATTGACTAACTAGGATATAATTGACAGCTGCGATTGCCTGCAATCTGCCATTCCACCCTCTACATGTTGCCATCCCGAAGGCCCGAAACTATATATCTGGTGCGATAGCGGCTTCCTATCCATTAGGGAAAGGGCGAGGCCCGATAAACCATGTGCATAACACCTATCAACTGCCTTACTCCAACGGCTGTTTCTTTGAATACCTCACAAATCACCCTACCATTGCTGGTATGTGGGACCAATACGTAAATCATGAATTTGTGAAACAGATTGCGAATGGGACTGTCAGCGCTGAAAGATTCGGATGGTATTTACGGCAGGACTACTTGTTTCTTGTAAGTTGACGGACTAAACTGATAGTCCAGGTCATGAACGAGAAGCTAACGCCCGTATAGATCCATTTTGCTAGGGCAACGTCACTCCTTTCATATAAGTCGAACTCGATCTCACGAATTGCAACTCACAATTCGGCTGTTGCCTCCATCGTTCGCGAAACGTCTCTTCACGTCAAGTACTGCGAATCATTCGGAATATCCGAATCAGATCTAAACTCAACACCGGAAGCACCAGCAACCGTAGCTTATACTCGTTATGTTATTGATGTTGGTATGAGGGGTGATACGGCGGCACTGGTGGTTGCTTTGATAAGTTGCGCGGTGGGGTATAATGTCGCAGCTAGAAACAGAGAAAACGATCCGGAGAGTGTTCGAAAGGATGAGGGGAATAAATTTTGGGGATGGGTTGAGGAATATGCTGGGGAAGCATACGGTAAGGTTGTCCAGGCGCAAAGGCAGGCATTGGAAGATATGGCGATGGGATTCAGTGTTAGGCAAGTAGAAGAATTGGTAGAAGTTTTTAGGGCAGTTACTGAGGTGAGATTATTTGACACAATGAATCATACTCATGAAGATGCACTGACATTGATTGTTTAGATGGAAAGAAACTTTTTCACTGCGGCTTTAGAAGCAGTCATCCCTTAGAAAGCACTAGAGAATAGCCTCGTTTTCTTGACGTAAATAATAATGAAAAGATGGGACTTCGTAAGGCTCTCTCAAACAGCCCCTGGTTTGAACGTAGCTACACTTGAAGTCTATATCGCGGATGGAGAGAACTGGATATTATATTAACGCAGAATAATGGGCATTCATTAATCCCGTTCAACGCAAAGGATTAGGAAAAGGGGAAATGTCTGCGGACTTCGTGTTGAAACATTTGGCGACTCTCCGTACGACTCGAATCATCAATCTCCTCAGAGGGCTGAGAAGACGATTCTTGGGATGAGGATGGCTGAGATGAGTCAAGTAGCCCGCTGCTATTATCCGACCCTTCCGGGGTCGCTATTTGCATATTACCACTTGCGCTTGGTGAAACCCCCATGTTGGTGGTTTTATCGAACAGGTAGCGATCCACCAGACCCTGTTCATTGACAGCAGTTAGCATCTAAGTATTGAGAATAATCGCAACGAACATTGGCTAAATTCAGCCAAACATACCCAATCGATATTCCCTCCATCACCCATTAATGTATCAAAATCGAGAGGCTCAAAGGTTTCAACCATGGGGTACACGTCATTCCCAAGACCCAGGCCAAACATCTCTTCACGAGCAGTGAGTTGTCGAGGAACAAATTCGCCGGGTTGCTCAATGCGATTTCCTGGCTCACCTCCTGCGGCGGCGACAGTCTCGTTCGCGATAGAGTTGGCGGAAGGAGCTGGACCGCCAAATTGTACACGGTTGAACCCTACGCCGAGGTTTGGGTTTATTCCCATGGTATTCATTGTGAATAAGCTTGGGTTAATCGAGTATGAAGCAGTTGGACCACTAGAGGCTTTGACTGGATTCGAAATACTTGGAATCGGTGTTGGGATTCTTCGGGCATCTTTGTTCTCACTCTCTGGAAGCGCATTCGCTACACGAGCGAGCATAGCTCCAAGTACGTTCGAAGCGTGCCAGGCATCCCGGGACATATGTTTCTTTTCTGACCAGATTTTGTACGACTTCTGAAGGGCGGCGATTCTTACACGATCGTGACTCGAGGTACTAAAACAATCGATCAGTGAATATTCCCCTAAAGCCGCCAATAATATGGATAGAAATTGTATACTCGAATGCCTTCTTCTCACTCAAGTCAAGACACATGATCATACTTGCTAGGAGGAAATCATGCAATGTCAGGCTAGTTATCATCCACCTCTCGTCCCACAACCTCCCACCAGGCTGGCTTTCATCATAAGCATCGCTCTGAAGATCCAAAATCCTCAGAGCAGATTCTCGAACTCTCTTCCTCGAATATTCGAATTTCGGGTTCTCTTTTTCAAATGTGAGATACAGGCGATGAAGGACGCATAGACACTTGTGATAGGTAAGCTCCAACACCATTCGGTGAAGGATCATGTGAGAGGCGTCCGCGAAGCTGCAATCTCGAATGTGTCCAGTCATTCGGAGAACCGGTGGAATCTCAGCGTGGACCATATCAAGCTCTTTATCGAGTTTGAGCGTTTCTTCATATTCGGGAGCCCGCAACGCTAACGCTTGCCGAATCACCTTCCGGAAGATACTAGTCATCCGAATCTTGTGGCAGTAATAGAGCATATTGGTAAATTCCGATTGTGGGCGCGGCTCCGGCATGACGACGGTATCTTCGTCGAAATCTTCGTCGACATAGTTTTTTGGGGCTTCGGTATCGCATTGTTCGTCGTGGATGATACCGGGCATTCCATATTGAAAGCTGAAGACCAAATCAAACGTGGCTACCCAAAACCAGGTCCTTCGACGCATCTCGGCTTCAAATGGAGTGAAGGGTACGCCTAAATGTTTAGGGTCGCGGTGATAGCCCAGTCGTTGAGCCAGTCGAGTGACATAACCAGTGAGAGCCCAAAGTGTTGAATCGCCATCGATATTGAGCTGGTATTTGCAGTAGCTATAAATTATCAAGGCTTCAATCACGTACGGCTGACATTTTGTGTGCTGTCCAGCCACGAGACATTGACGAGCTTTGCTAGCCAGGTTCAAGGGCTCGACATCGTAGGAATCCAAAGCGACGAGCTTTCCTCCGCGCGAAGCAATCATGCTTCCCAGACATAGGATCGAATATAGAACCGAGATCCATATCAGACTAGCTGAAGCTGGATTCCGCCAGAAAGCTTCGTATTCTCTTCGAAATTTTGTCGTGTGGATGAAAAGGGCATTTGAAAATTTAACGCTATAATATATCTGAAGAAGCCGATCTACGATATAGCGAGGTGGGAGTGATTTGATGGCGTCCTCTATCGTGATATGTCCAGAACTCGAAGTGAGGATTAGATCAGCCTCATCATTTGCCAAAAAGTCACCCGAGCGGTGCGGATGTGAAACCATATTAGGTGCTTCAGCCTCTACTCTGGCTTCGAGGAACTGTTTTACGCCAGCGATTTGGTCTAGAAGCGCAGCCCAATGGGTTGCTCCTACATATCCACCACTGCTTTCATTGTAGCACATCAGGAATGGAGGTGGTGCGGCTTCTGAGCCAGATTCATCCTGTGAGTCGTCATTGTCTTCTCCTTCTTCGTCTTCTTCAATATGCTCCTCTGTTGGGTTATTTATGCCTTCATTCACCCTCGCTGTGACATTTTGCGCGTTGCCTGATTTCGATACCACCGCGCCGGACTGAATTAATTGTTGTACGAGCTCTTCTAATTTCTGCAGCTTGGCTTGAGCCTCTGACCTTTTGATATCTGCCGTAGGATTCTTAGAGATGCCATTTGACACTGTTCCAACGCCCGACGCGGTAGTAGAAAACGTGCAGAGGGAACCTTCCCCTCGTCTACTGCAGGCGGTACACGGATGCTGCCTATCACATTTCAGCTTGCGAGTCCGGCATGCGAGGCATGAAAGGGCTTGGCGATTTCGCTTATTCGCCTTCCGTTTATCGTTGAGGTTCACTCGGGCTCGAAAGACGCTCGTGAATTCGGATATATCTGTCATTGCGGCAGCCCTGTGTTTGTGGATCGTGGTATGCAGGGCAATCGGCGGCTGTTTGCGAGAAGGGAAAGAATATGGAGCCGAAAGATTACTGGAGATGGTATAGAGAACGAAATCCTACTAATGCAGGGTGGTTAACTTCTGATGCTACTGGTAGCCAGCATTCGAAGCGGCAATCCGTTAGGAAAGCCTGCCATCACTCTCTCGAGGTCGGTGCCGTCGGACTTGTCGGAGTTTGATATTTGCCGAATCTAGCTTTATACCCCTTCCGGACAAATTTGTCAAAGAGCGCCAACACAGTCAACTTGTCGCATAGATCTATATAGAATGAGGCCTCATGAGGGCTTCACAGAAGGAACCTCCTTCTTAATTTACAAGTTCAATCTATATATTTGATCTACGGGAGTCCGATAAACACCTCTGTGTCTGTGATTACCTAATATTGTTTAGTCTTGGTCTCGTACCCAGACTCTCCCAGTGGTGCTGAGCACAACAGAGAAGTCTCAACTCTGGATCCAGGGCTTTATTTTGTAACCTGGTTTATAAACCACATCTTTGGATCCTCAGCTCGCGAGAATGCTCTTGGGCTCGTTACATCGTATCCCCCCTTCCATCATGTTCTATGATCTTATCGTCAGCTTCATTCGAAGCCTTATTATTTGCATTAAAAGCAACAACACCTCGAGCACGAGATTGACCTATCCTATTCCCCCTCAGCTGTCGTTGAAATGCATCACTCTCGGCCCGGCTCCTACCCCGCATATTGGCAAGAATCGCCTGATTACCGGTATCTTCACCAAGATAGTCGGCGAGAAAATCGTCGAGAAGTTGTTCATGCCTTTGCTGTATCTCCTGGGCATTTTGAAATTCCCAGAAGCTTATCGAATTACTGTACGTTGGTCTGTCCTGGCTGGAATAAATCGACGGGGGTATTTGGGCCAGTTGTTGGGTTGTCATCACCGGTCGCCCTGGCGAATTAGACTGGTGGCGAGGACTCGGCTGCTGTACTGGAGCTGGTTGTTGACTTTGAAAATATTCTTGAATAGGGGCTGGCGGCATCGGGATGGATGGCCTATTTCCCGAAAGACGAGGCGTAAATTCGGGCTTTGGTAGGAGAGGCCGAGGGTAAAGCGAGAGGTAAGCGGCTTGCTGGATCTGAAGATTCTCCAATGTATCAAAGTCTTCATTCTTTATGGCTGTTTCCCCGTATTCCTCTTTGACCTCCTCTTGCTTCACATTCTCCTGCTTCACATTCTCCTGCTTCACATTCTCCTGCTTCACATTCTCCGCCTTAACATCCTCTTGCTTAACATCCTCTTGTTTCGTATACTCTTGCTTTGCATCGAAGTATGCATCCTCTTGCTTTATCTTGTCCTCTTCCACTTTAATTGGCTCTTCCTCAACAAGACCCGGTAAATCCTGTGGAGGTTCGTAAATCTTTGAAGCACTCACCGGGACACCCTGATCCGCTAGTTGCCGTGCCCTGATAAACGTGCCTCTAAAATCCTCGAAGGGCCTAAAGGGTAATCTCGAAAGGCCAATCCTTTCCCGGTCCCCCGGCTGTGTCGTCATCCCATTTCTGATTTGTTCATCGCCTCTCATAAAGGCAGGCGGCGCTAACAAGGTAATCAAATTCGCGCTCTCTGGTCTTCCGGTAAACCGATATTGTGCGATATTCGGGACGAGAAGGCGACCACTTATTTTATTTCGTATTTCCCGAGGTAGAGTCTGTCCGACTGTTATCGCATTATCGATCAAATACATCTGAGCCGATGTCACTGGTCTCGCACCCGGCGGACTTATCCGAAACGCCACCGCTCCTTCGGGGACTTTTCCTTCGAATATCTCGTCTCCGTAGGGTATTTCAGCCCATGAATAAAATCCCAAGTTCCTCAGTGTGACGTCGTCTACGAACTCCTTAACAATATTGAACGTGAACTCTTGAACGGTGTACGGTGTCGGATAAAAGTGTAGAAGGAGGACCGGAACGCCTTCGCAGGCCGATCCACGCCAGAATCCGATGTATTTGAGTTGACTCTTCCATTTACCCCCGTAATTGCCATTATCGTACGCATCTTGATCCAACATTCCGTATTGGAAGATTGAAATATCGGTAACATATTGATCGTCTCTGTTGCTGATTTTCTGGCATTGCTTTTGGCCCCAGCGTTCTACTCCTTCGATTGGAGGAGCTCCATTGGCACGCCATAGTCTATACCCCCAACCCCTAACGACAGGTAACTGAGAAAGGTAGAATATGGAGATGGCTAGGTATATCAATGTCTTCATTTCTCACTCGTCAAAGAGTTGGCTCTCCAATACGAAAAGAATCAGAAATATATATATGTCAGCCGGTGTTTAGGGTGGAGCCATAAAAGCATACACATCTGTACGAGTTGGCTATTCGTATATTGATTTACGTTAAGCGAGCGGTGGTGATGCATGAGGCCTTTTCTAACCTTATTATACTCATTAATTTAAGGAATTGCGTCTGTGAGCATGATACTACTTACTGGAAGTTTAAAATTCGTATGGAGAATAAAGTAACGCATTTTGCGGCACCACTGTTATAAGCATTCGTGCGCAAATTTGGAGTTCACGACTTCCAGAACCAAATCGCAAACCTTCGGTCTTATTTTCGAAATTTTGAAGTCATACGATTAAATGGATCTAGAAAATGAATCTTGCGACATAGACCTGATCAACTAGTTCACTAACAATCGACGCTATGTAATAGCAACAAACGCTAAACGCACTAGCTCTAACAATACAAACGTGCAAAGGAGGACAGTTGAGAAAATCGAAACCACCAACTCTAGCTTTGGAGCGCGAGAGATATCTCTTGTGATG
This sequence comes from Dactylellina leptospora, assembly GCA_036971365.1. Classification (NCBI taxonomy): domain Eukaryota; kingdom Fungi; phylum Ascomycota; class Orbiliomycetes; order Orbiliales; family Orbiliaceae; genus Dactylellina; species Dactylellina leptospora. The sequence goes on along the minus strand of JAJTUC010000014.1, from coordinate 1,004,739 downwards.
TTATTTCATCACCCAGTGACTCTTCCTCAACATCTGAATCTCCACCCGCCGTTTCCTGACTTGGCGGTTTCACTTCTTCTTCCATCTTGTGAAAACTCAATCGGAGACCAAACTTCCTTCCAACCCCAGCGATAAACCTCTCGCAATCTTCACAGATATCCATACTCACCCAGAATTTCATATGCTTCATCAACCAGGTGGCCTTCCTCGCCCCTGCCTCCGTACCCAAGAAATTCCTGTTCTTAAAAACATTATGCGTAAATCCTTCAGGTGTCCAAGTAGTATGCATGATCAAAAATCTAACCAACATCTTCTTCTCTGCGTGACAAGCATACCACATCTGCGCACCTGAAGCTGAATAATTCTTCCTCTCCAATTCCCTTTTCCAGATGACCGAGGCGCTTTTCGGGATTTCTTTAGGAAACTCGTGACCGATTTCCTGGGCTAAAGCTTGAACCAGTAGCCGTAGTTGTCTGTTATTAAGCGGAAGGTGGGCTTCCAACTCCAAACGTTCCGCTTCAACAAGACCGCTGACAATGGATATATCGGAGTAGTTATTTCCTCTGATACAACTGCAGACGGTTCTGAAGCCGTCTGATTCGACTAGTCCAAGGAGACGCGTGCTTTTTCCTTCAGTGACGGTACACATTTGCCAATCCGTTTCTCTTTCCGCCTTATTTCTAGTTTCTCTTTGTGACGCTACTTCTTTCCATCGTTCTGCGGTGACTTTGTATGTTGGTTTCGCATGGAACCCGACGATGCTATCCAGGTTGCTTAGGTTTTCGAGGCATGTTTGCGCCATTCTTTGTAACAGTTTGACGTTTCCGAGATGCTTACCCGCGCTCACGGGTATCGGGTCGTAGGTCTGCGTTTCAATGATATTCAATCTCTGAAATGCATCATACAACAACTTTTCTGTGATCTCCTCTCCCCCCTTTCCATCTTTTCCTTCTTTCGTTTCGACTTTTACTTCAATCGAAACTTCTTCTTCGAGTACAACCGTCTTCACCGGAGCAGGGAGAGGTTTCCTGGGTCGATATTTAACCGCGAAAAATTGCTCCAGATCTTTCATATCGTCAGTGATCGTCATCCAAAACGTTCCCGTTTTATGAATCTGAACCCCGACAGTCTGTTTCCCCAATCCGCCAGTCAAATTATCCACATCACCCGGGAACACAACTCTATACCGTCCGAAAGCCCCACATCCGGCGTTGTATATAACCGGGACCCCGATTCCGGGGTCTGGAAACATTCTCCGATGTTCGTGCAATTCATCGCAGTAAGGACACTCCACGATTATCTTTACGGAAGAGTATCCTAAGACTAGGGTTGATTCGGGATCTTGGCCGTTGAGGTATATCGAACGAATTTGGTTCGTCAGATCGCGGGTTAGTTCCCAGTAACTGTTGGATACTCTCTCAGCTTTAGCGAGGATTTGGTCGAATTTTGTCGATTCGGTGGATGGTAGAGTTTGGTTGTTGCGTGATTTGAGGAGTTGGATTGATTGGTAGTGAGTTAGGAAACTGTTGTAGAGGAAGGATAGATATGTGGCCCGTTCTTTGAATTTTGGGATGCAATTGGAGGGTGTTCGAGGGACAGAAGACGATGGTGAAAAGAGCTGCGGTGGTGTAACCTTGATAGGTGTTGTCGGTGCTATTGTTGTGGGTGGCGGTGGTGGCTGGGGCTCCTTGGCTGAAGGTGCGGATGTTATTGTTTGGTTATCGCTGGGCTTCGACCGCAACTGAGGAGCCATAATAGGGAACAACTGGGGCTCTTCCAACGAGAGCTGCTCATGCGTATGTATTTCTTTCTATTGGTTAAAGAGAGGAAGAGATAGAGAAAGAGGAATAGTTATCGATAAGCTAGAAAGGGCAGGCAACGAAGGCCTCAGTCCGTATTAGTTTGAAGGGACCTGCGCTTTATTTATTTATAAGTGATTTTCTTGCCCAGTGGCGGACTGGCCTGGTTTAGAGGAACATCTACTTATATACGGAGTAACGGCGCAGCGCTGGATTGCATTGCATCGCATCGATTGGATCAAGGACGCATGCACGCATAACATACCCATGGACAGGGGCCTGGCGGAAGACGTGTTCGTGTTTTTATTTTTTTACATTCGCCAGACGAAGTGTCAACATGTTTGTCAATATCTTATCAGCCTCGCGGATAACTACTGCTTTGTGAGTTAGTCTTGCCACAGAGAAATCACAGTGTGACTGTGAATGTATGGCGTATTCCCAGTGACTGTTTGTTCCCTGTCGCTAGTTGGCGGGGCGCCACTGCGGTGACTCTGCAACGCACACGATAATATACCGTGGCTGGGACAACATCAGGCAGAATATAGATCGCACGAAGAACACGTGCGCACGTGTGAACGAATCGTGGAGGCGGAAAGCAGGTGGGCGAGTGATAGCGGATTCAATTATTGACAAATGTTTGAGTCAAGCTTTGACGAATTGTGGATCTGGTTTCATGCTTTCGCCCAGGCGCTCTCGACATACCCCTCAGTCCATTCAATATATTCAGCCCCCGCAGCGACCCAACCTTTGATGCCGCCAGTGAGAATAACGCTTTTCATTTCAGAGTCTTGTTTCGTTTCGATATAATCGGCAAACCAACCCGCAGCTCTAGTACCTCTTCCTTGAGAAGAGCCTGCCAATTTTTGAGTGGAATTATGAGTTATCTGGGTACCTCCAGGTTGCCATAATAATTAGTTCGGAGGCGAGGGAACTCACCGCAATACCAAATGATATCTTTCAATCCTGCGGCCTTGAATATTTGGTACAACGTTGGGATCGTTGGGTATAAACTCTGTGCTGGAAGGTTTAGAGATCCTCTAACAGATCCACCCTATCGTGATGTTGCCATTCAATACTCCGTTCTCAATAATTATAAATGTTTCTCATAGGTCTAGATTTTACCTCGTAGTCATTCCGTCGAACATCAACGATCACAAAATCTTTCTTCTCGGTGTCTTTCGTCTTTTTCAATATTTCCAACACCTCTTCTCTAGATTTTGCGCCGGGTTTTGTTGTCTGAGGGGCCGGGAAGGCGCTATACCAGGGTGCTTCGGTAGTTGAAGACGCCATGATGCGTGTATGCGTATTTTATTCAATGTGCGGAGTTATAAATCTTGAAAGTTGACTGAAGAGGGGGTTTCCGAGGTACTGTTAAGACATTATCGAAGTCGGTACCTACCGAAAGACATAGCCCGGAACGACATGAATCAAGTACGAATGCCCCGCCATCCGCTTGTATGCCACTTGCCTATTCTGATTGGGTCATTATCCTTTCTTGAATCAAACAAAACACAACAAGCGGTTGTACATTATTTCATCTAAGACGGACGACCCGTCTACTGATTTTATTCTACAGTATTATTGTCGCGCCCTTCATGAGGAAAGAATAGGAATTGATAATTGAGGTCTTAAACCAGTCTTGAAGAGAAAGGGGAATATTATAGACAACATCATTTGTCTCCTAGAATTATATAATTCTAGCACCGCTCGCCGCTGGGGCTGCTAGCACCTATCGATGGGTGCTAGCTATCATAGCTATTATTTGCATTCACGGTATAAAATATTTGATAAGGATGCCTACAAACGCTGCAAATCCGTGAACACTCATTTTGATGCCGATATATCAGCAGATGGATATAATCTACGCATTTTATACAAAATGCATAGGTCTGCATATCATTGAATCGGTTGACCCGTTCAAATAAACAAAAGCGATTGTTAGCTATGGATTCACCCAACTAGATAGATATCTATCGTACATGAAATATGACCCTTAGGAATCTGGCACCAAATCGGTGCACCCAAAATATCTAATCTCCCCCAAAAACCTCATCCGAAACTTTCTAACTTCAATAGGGGGTTCTAAAGGTCTACAGCAACAAACTTTCACCGCCTTCCCTAAGCCTACAATATGTCTCATATCCCCGGTCTCCCTGAATTCCACTCTAAACCAAGCATCCAGCCCGACAATCCTCGGCCTGGGATGTTTATTAATTGGTTCATTTTCGGGATTGAAATCATATATCGCTCTGGGGATCATGATATATGCCACCGCGAATATTTCAACCATGACCACCAATAACGAGAATTCTTTGGCTTGATCATAATTGAGGTTCAAATCCGAAGCATACATGTCTTCGAACTCGGTTTCTGCTTCGGTGTAGTTTAGACTGGGTCTCCATCCCCGAGATGCGACTTGAAATCCCGCGAAACGTATATCGGGGAATAACGCCGGTATCCTCTTGCATACGGGGAGGTATTGGGCATATAACTTTTTTATTGCAGATTTTAATTCCGTGCGATCGGGGATTTGATCACGTGGGATATCCCATGTTTTTATACCATAGGGGAGGAGTTTAGTCCAGATACTATTAATTATCTCTGTAGCCAGCGGGGTTATGAGACCCATCGGATGGTCGTAGACCAGGTGGTCAGTTGGTGAATCGGTAGGGTCCAGGATGGGTATTCGGCGAGTTTGGGGTTCATATTGAAGATGGACGCCGGTTGTGGTATAGTAAGATAGAGATGGAGAAGTTTGGATTAGGGATTTCCAAGTTTTGCATACTCTTTGCGAAATTATTATTTCGATAGGGGGGAGGTTGAGGAGGATTGTTTCGAGGAGTTCGGGGATGAGGAGGCAGTGGGAAGCCATCTCGTAATTACTTTGGGATACGTCTGACTTTACCATTTACCTACCGCGATAGTCATAAGCTCAGAGGAGGGTCGATTGACTACGGACGTCGATATATAAATCTATCTAAACGGCATCGGTAGTTGGTGTTTCCATCCAGATCCTTTCACAGCCTCGCGCGTATCGACATGAATATTTGGGCTGCGTTGGTCTGTTGTGTGGCAGGGATGGTGGAGCGAGGAAAGAAAAAAAAAACATTTAAATTCAATTTCTCAGCCGAAATTTTCTTCACCACTTTTCTTTCCATTTCATTACCCACAAATTGCGCCGGCAGACGTAGACGTCAACAGCATGACATGTATGTATTCTATACCCGTTCTTCCCATCTCTACTTTTAATTACTCTCACCGCCTCGAATCCGAATGATGAAAAAACTATTATCAGACCTGTGCTGAAACACGCAATGTGGATAACCAATATATTGCCAATTTTTTTTATCTGACTTGTTCACAATTCTTATTATCATCGTCATCAACTGAGTTACACCGACGTATCGTTCTCATGCTGACAATTCAAATGATAGTTATAGGATAAAATACACCGTAGCTTCGCGTCGTCAATCCATCACGATGGAAATACAAAATGTACATAGAAATGATCAGAATCTCAATCTCTCTTTGACGTCCACTCTGTTCCCTGTCTTCGCACTCTCCCTCGCCAGCTCAATAAGCCCGATCGTATTCCTCGCTTCCTCAGCTTTGACATAAAGATCTTTCTTCACAATCTCCGCCTTCTCGCCTCCTACAACCCTCTCCACACACCCGATAACATTCCTATAGAATTCCACGTAATCCCCTCTCTCCGGCTTGACCTTCCCACTAACGTACTCCCCTTGTCTCCTCATCACCGCCACCTTCCCAAATATTTCCTCCAATGCCTCATCTGGTGTCCCTACGATCCCAGCTGGTACCGTTACTTCCGGCCATTCCTCAATCTTCTCCTTCCCGTAGTTCTCCATATTTATCGCATCTACAGCGTGCGCGCGTAATTGATCTTCCTGAACGTCCATTCCGAATTTCTTATAAGACCCTTGCCAGGATTTTATCACCCATCTGTTCTGCACCGGCACCGGCGATACCATTGAGGATTTTAATTCTACAGTTAAAGGTTTATTCCCGTTGAAGTCCGGCTTGGGATTGTAGTACATGTAGACTGTAAAACTATCATCAACGGATATCGGATCCGTTTGCCTTTGGTTGTCCGTATGCGCCCATATCCAATCCGGGAGACCGAATAAATGTAGTATTTGATCGATGAGGTGGCTGCCTAGATCATAGAGGATGCCGTTGCCCGGCAGGTCCTGAGTTTTCCAGGCTTTGGAGGCGGAGATGGTGGTTTGGGATGTGGGTAGACGGTAGCGGTTGAATTGCGAAGTCACGGAGATTATTGGGTTGAGAAGAGGCGATGTGTGAGAGGATGTGAGGTAGCGTTTTAGGGTCAGGAAGTCAGAGTCCCAGCGACGGTTTTGGTATATTGTTAGGAGGAGGTTGGATTGCGCAGCGAGGGAGATGAGGGAGGTGCAGTCTTCTGTTGTCGGACAGAACGGTTTCTCGACGACGACTATATGCTTCTGATTAATATAATGCTTCTATACTGGAGCTGAGCGCTTAAGTATCCTACCGTGCTTTCCATTTTCCAGCGCTTCTTTTGTCATATCATAGTGACCGGGACTTGGGGTGCAGATGATGACCAGGTGGATATTCGGGTCTTTGAACATGCTAGTCGCATCCTGATAGTGCTTCACATTCGGGTAGTCGACTGTGACATGCTCTCCCTTCTTCGCGTTCGAGGATTGGTCCGGCGCAGCGGAACGCTGGACGACGGCGTAAACTTTGGCATTTGGTACCGCGGTGATGGTAGGGATATGGAAGGCCGTGGTAGATAGGCCGTATCCGACGAGACCGACGTTGATGGTAGCCATTTTTATCGCAATCGAAGTCGAGGGTAATCCTGCAAACCGTCTCTTGAACAAGAGATGACCCACCTACGGGTTTATATAAAAACGAATCGCTGCGGAGTGCATACGGATATCGATAGAGGGGCGGACTGTTGCCGGTGTGGGGAGCCGGCCGCAACCAGCGGAACTCCGCTCGCAGACGTCATTTAGTGAGCCGAGAGACGTCCCGATATCAGTCCACGATTACTAACACCGGCTTCAACCTTCTTCGCAGCTCCTCTCTGCTGACAATTAGTTGATAGTAGTTCGCAGTTTCCTCGGGATAATGGCCGGCGTTGTGGAGCTCTCGGCGCCGGGGTGAAGTGAAGCAATTGGCTGGGGTCGGAGATTGGCTACACGAAACCTCAGCTCTGAGCGCGACACCGCGATATCATCCGTTCCTCCTCCATTGACTCGATCGATAGTTCTCAGTCGGGGTATCGCGACTCAATTGACCGCCGTCCATCCAATTTGCACGCGTCAGTAGTCTTCTTGCGCCAGAAGTCCTCTCTTTCTAGTCGCGCCCGGGCTCAAGCTCCCTGAAACCGCCAAAATGTCGACGGAAACCGCACCTCCACCCCTCATAGACACAGTCACCATTGTCTCCTTCGTCTTCATGCTCATACTCTTAATATCAGCATACACCATCTCTCTCTCCGTCCTTCCTACAACTTCCACTGCAACTATCCGCGTAATCTTCATCTGGCACCTCTTCGACGCTCTAACCCACATGATCCTTGAAGCCGCATTCCTGTACCACTCATTCTTCTCTTACACGCCGGACCTAAAACACTACGGAGCAGCATACTCGACCGCTCCCTTCGCGCTCATCTGGCAAGAATACGCGAAAGCTGATTCACGGTGGTCAATCGCGGATCCTGTTGTAATCGCCATCGAATTACCCACGGTGTTGTTGGAAGGTCCTGGTGCGGCGTACATTTGCTATCTTTTGGCGAAGGGCAGTGAGAAGGTTTGGTTTTGGATACTGGTCGTCGCGGTGGGCGAGATTTATGGCGGTTGGATGACTTTTGCGCCCGAGTGGTTGAGTGGGAGTCAAAGCTTGGTGACTAGTAATTGGATGTATAAGTGGGTTTATCTGTTCTTTTTCAACATGTTGTGGGTTTGGGTGCCTTGCTGGTTGTGCTGGGTTAGTTACAGGGAGATTGTGAAGGGGTTGACGGCCGCGAAGAAGGGAGAGGTGGTTAAGAAGGGGTTGTAGGAGCTATAGGATAATTCACCTAGTAGATTAGACATATAGGATAGAGGCATGCGGTACCAGAAAGGAACCTAGTTATAATTAATGGATACATGACTACTGGACTCTGAAGGTCTATCAAACGTTTATTTATCTACACACAGGCTTCATTGCAGCATGACTAAGAAATGTATAGGAATGAATGAATTCGTGATATATGGCATCAATCGCCACGTTCAGCTGACTTCAAGATATTACCTGGATGGCTGAGTTTGCACCTAATACTCGACGGGAAGATACGCTTTGATTACTATGATGAGGGAAAGAAGACAAGTAAAAACATACCTGGCCATCGCCTTCCTACATGATAACTGTAATATTTGTCGTTGTTTCTGAAGCATCCTAAGTAATCGCACTTAATATCCAGTAACAATTCCGCATTTTACCTTCAGACTGGTTATAAAGCGGCCTCGAGTAAGTTCCCTAAGTAAGCTATTCTACGAAAACGCGACCATAGATTTCGAGATTTCTTTGTTGTAAAATTTGCGTTGTAGATGTGGTTAGAAATCCGAGCTTTACCGCCAATGCCTTGCAAAGACCCAATCATTACCCTTCAACTAGCACCCCACAACCATCTATATCGCCGTATCCGAACCTCTTACCGATAGGCTGTACACTATAGAGTTTATAGTGGTCTTTATTTGGCAGGCTAGAGCCCCAAGGCAGCATTTAGAGACGCGGTTAAGCTCTGGTTTATGTTACCACCCGTTGTTTCGCGGCTGTCAAAAACCAAGGATATTGAAGGTCATTATCGACCTCGCGGAGCTCGAATAACAACTTAAGTTGCTTTACCCACGAAGAATAGGTCGCCGAAATGCCGGAGTTGGAGCGGTATAGTAACCAAGATCATAGTCATGCGCGAGGTATGTGTATTTTTTTCGTCTTTGGTCGGTTTCTGTAGTTCTTGAGGAGATCGATTTGATATCTTCTTCCCTATTTCATTAGTTTGAAAACATGATCTATTTTATTTCTTGGTCATGCCAAGCTCTTCTTCAATTTATGATTCTCATATTGTCGACCCAACATCCAATCGTGCGTATTCTCATGGTATCATTGATAGCAATTCGATTGTCATGTCGCTGTTAATATTCGCCGGTTCTCATCACATTTGAGCCTTGAGTGGTCGTGCCATATTACATTTGTTCTCTTTTCGTTGTATTTTCTGCCAGTGTGCGCACTATCAGTCTTTATTATATTCCCCTCCGCCTTCCCCTTTGCTTATCTGATTTATTCTCGTACTTCGTTTCTCCTTCTCCTTCTCTTCTCTCTGGCCGCCCCGTCACCCGCCACTTATGGAGCTCTTCATGGATCGTTATCAGTATCTCGTCGCTCCACCGGTACCGATAGAAATTGTCTATACTCGTCAAGATGATCCTGACCGTAAGGGAATAGGTATATTCGATCCTTCTTGCGAAGACGAGCAAAATGTTCTTATGGCAACCCTCGCATCATTCTAGTAAGTTCGTCCCTAAACTAGATATACAATAGATGTAGATTTATGCAGAAGAGCATAGTAACTGATCGATGGTCATATGGTTTATGCTAGTGTCTACCGTCGCGCTGCGCATTATACCTTCGCCCACCGTCGCCGACGCAACTTCTACTCTCTACCCTTAGCTCAGCAAGAGGTTTTGAAGACTATCGGCTACCCGAAGACGCTGAATAATCTTGATTCATGCATCGAGCGAAACGCTAATTTCGCTGAAGCGATATTAAAGACTGGTTGCGATAGTTTCGGTATCGATCTCGGGCAGGCTGAAGTCTGGAAAGACCTCGCGGATAGCAATGATATGGATAAAGCCCGTAGCACAATGAAGCAGTTTCTTCGTGATTGGAGCAAGGAAGGCGAACGGGAGAGAGCTGAATGCTACGGTCCGATCTTGGAAGCTGTTGAGAAGTACTTTGGTGATACGAAACCTCGATGTGATGTCCGGGTTCTTGTTCCAGGTGCTGGTCTTGGTAGATTGGCCTTTGAGATTTGTAGGGTTGGGTATGCTTGTGAGGGCAACGAGTTTTCTTATCACCAGCTCGTCGCGTCTAACTTCGTACTTAATAAGTGAGTTTTTAATCCTATCGCGAGGTAAGGTTGCCTTGATTTTCTGACATATCGTTGTCTGTGTCAATAGCACGACCAAGGCGAATGAATTTACCATCCATCCGTTCTGCTTGGGCTTCTCCAACCATCGAGATCGCGAAAACCAGTTTCTGCCCATCCAGATTCCAGACGTCCATCCGGCTGCTGAATTAAATAAATGGATTGAAGTTAAGACCACGCAAGACGGCCATCGTGAGCCGGCCACTTATCGCTATAGGCCCAGTCAATTTTTTTCGATGTCCGCAGGAGAATTTGTCGAGAGTTACAATACCCCTGAAGCCAACGAAACATTCGACTGCGTCGTCACATGTTTCTTTATCGATACCGCAAGAAACTTGCTCAGTTATCTTGAAACAATAAGGAACGTTCTTCGAAAGGATGGGATGTGGATTAATAATGGGCCGTTATTGTGGCATTGGGAGGGGGCGGACGCTACTGAGAATAAAGCTGAAGGGAAGAAAAGTGAGGTGAAGAACTTCGAGGCAGTGGAGAGCGGAGTTGAAGATGTGGAAGGTAGGAATATTTTTACCGTCCTTTCTACCAGCTTGATATCAATACGTGTAACAAAGCTAATTAGGGCTTTGTATTATAGCTCCTCAGTTACCTCCTGGGTCAGGTACAGGGTGGTCTCCTTCTCACGCTCATTCTCATTCTCACGGTGGCGCTCCGCACACGCACGCCCACAATCAACATACTAATCAGATCAAATCCCAAAGAGACAAATCAGAACGGGATGGTGGTGATGACGGTCCATCTCTTCCATCATTTGGTTCGAATGGGCCACCTGAATGGAAGGGTAGCTTGGAGTTCTCACTTGAAGAAGTATTTAGTCTCGCTCGACTCTACGGGTTTGAATTTATCACCGATAAGAGTTGTAAAACCGGGTATATTGAAGATAACAACAGTATGGGGAAGTATATCTATGAACCGCAGTTCTGGATTGCTGTTAAGACAGATCGTGTTTCAGAGGTCGCGCTGGCTAGTATGAAGAAATTTGAGGGTTCGTAGATGGATAAACATCATGATATGGTGGTCGGACAGAATTGAAGGGAGGGGAAAGAGAGGCATTCACACTCGAGTGTGAATGCCTGGCTTCTTCTCTTCTCCGCCTTGTCCGATTTTTTGCTAATGGGAATTGCACAGTGGGTCTCATACTTATCAAGAATAAAGGAATGCGCAACTTTGAAGAGAGACAAAAAGTCTAGTCTATCAACATCGAGGTTGAGAAGCATGAATATCTGTTTCATGCTTAAAGTACTTACTCTAAGTAGATAGTCAAAACGATGATTGAATAGAAGGTCGGGTTGTGTCCAATAAGAAGAACTAGGCTCTCACTTACCAGTCGTTTTTTATATCCCTGGTTACTTTCTTCACTTGGATATATCCAGCAAATAAAACGTATAATAGGTATCTGCTACTTGCAGGTAAGTAAACTGCTGAAGATGCTGTTGTATTCATGCGCCACATGCTGGTGCCCCGCCACGCTTATAAATGTGGCTCGTGGATGGGGCAAACAACAACACACGCTTCATCGCAGCCATCGATCTCGTCTTCCTTTGTCTCCCTTCCATCTTCCCCAGATCTCTTCACCACCAACCTTTAGCGCTCATACGCCATCCGCAGAACTCACAATGGCGGAGTAAGTCCACTCTGTACCCTATCACTCGTCATGTCACAATCTCTAGCTCGATTCATCTTGCTAATTTCTCGCTTCCGTTCGCTCGTTTCTTAGTCAAGCACCGCGTCAATGGGGCGTCACGCCCGCGATCTCGCACGCCTTACCAACCGATCAGGAAACAAAGATCAATAACGAACTCATAGAAGAACTGAAGGCTATGAACAGTTTTGAGAGCGCAGAAGAATCACAGAAACGGTAAATTTTCGTTCGGGCACCTTTTGTCGGTCCTGCTGCCGCTATCCGATCGAGGGTGAAAGACGACAGCGAACTTTGGTACTGACTGTTGGATCCTAGCGTCGACGTCTTAAAGCGACTACAAAAAATCACCGAGGAATTTGTGCGACAGGTCTATATTTCGAAAAATCAGAACGAGCTTTCAACATCCAGCGCAGGCGGCAAAGTATTTACATATGGCAGCTACCGATTGGGGGTTGTTGGACCCGGTACGTTAGCAGTGATTTGTTGGCTCGCTGTGGATGGACCGCACTGACGATTTGGATCGCCGCAAACTATACAGGATCCGATATCGATACACTTGTCGTTGCCCCGAAACTTGTCACCCGCGAAGACTTCTTCAAGTTTTACCCCCCGTTACTAAAAGCCCTCAACAAACCGAACGAACCTCTTATTATCGAAGAATTAGCCCCTGTACCCGATGCGTTCGTGCCAATCATCAAATTTGTCATGTGCGGTATCTCTATCGATTTGATTTTTTGTCGATTGGGCCAACCTCAGGTACCCCATGACATGACCCTTGAGGATAAGAATTTGTTGAAAGGTTTAGATGAGAAGGAGCTGCGAAGTTTAAACGGAACGAGAGTCACAGATGAGATCTTGACACTGGTTCCTGTCCCCGCCGTCTTTAAGCATGCTTTGAGAGCAATCAAGATTTGGGCGAAGTGTAAGGCTATCTATGGAAACGTATACGGATTTCCAGGTGGTGTCGCGTGGGCAATGCTTGTTGCTAGGATTTGTCAGTTGTATCCCTCAGCTGTGAGTGCTGTGATTGTCTCAAAGTTCTTCAGAATTCTAGGGCAATGGAATTGGCCGCAACCTGTCCTCTTAAAGCCAATTGAAGATGGACCTCTGAATGTCAGAGTTTGGAATCCAAGGGTATGATCTCTTTTTCTCTTTCGAAACATCTGAGACTTCACTAACAATTCATAGCTTTACCCGAGCGATAAAAACCATTTAATGCCTATTATCACCCCAGCCTATCCTTCAATGTGCTCAACTCACAATATCACGCCCTCAACGAAAGCTGCTATTCTTGGCGAGATGGCTAAAGCCGCAGATGTTGTCGATAGAATTATCACCGGAGGCGGCAATTGGAAGCAGCTGTTCGAGCGACACACATTCTTCACGAAGGACTACAAATATTATCTAGCGGTGAATGCTAGCGCTAAGGAGCAGGAAGCAAGCATTAAGTGGTCCGGTTTAGTTGAATCTAAAATCAGACACTTGGTTATGAAGCTCGAGATGTGTAATGATGTGATCGCTAGTGCCCGCCCGTACGTCAAGCCATTTGAAAAGGTGCAATATTGCAGAAACGAAGAGGAAGCACGTAAGATTGCGAATGGAGAGAAAATTGAGAATCCACCTCCGGCCGAGGCTGCCGATATCACAACTGGGGAAACCGCAGGAGAAGTACCAGATCAAGACAAGAAAGACGGTGTTCCATTATGGATCACTACATTCTACATTGGTGTTGAACTTGTACCCGGATGGACTGGGTCTGTTAATATTACTTGGCCCGCCAGGGAGTTTTATCAAATGTGCCATGGCTGGGAAGGTTATGACGAAGAGATGCACTGTGTCAAATTGGATCTGAAGAAGAAGTAAGTTTCCACTGGGTGCTTTGCTAACATCAATGCTAACATTACCAAAATCACAGCTTCACCCTTCCCGACGAATGCTTCGACTTCGCGAAAGGCGATGTTAAGCCTTCCAAGCCTGTTGTCAAGAAGAAAGTTATCAGAAGGGTCGCAAGCAGTGTTGAAGTCTCACAAGGTGGAACAAAACGAACGCACGAAGAAAATCAAAATACTGGCGAGGTTCGTTACCCAATGTACCTCTCAACGGGGATGCTTACATCTAGGGACAAGCTTTTTTTTGCATGCGACTGGACCTTTTGGTATCCCATATTTGTATAGTGCCTATACTAACATAAAGCTTACAGGGTGATGTCAAACGAACGAAAGTCAATGCGCAGGTTCCGGTCCAAGTCTAGAATCCTGGGACGCACTCTGCTGCGGCACGCTCTCGAATATCTTCTGCCCGTAATTATGCTCGATAGTCTGATATTTTTCGCACCATTCTACATGTGCTAATCGGTGACGTTCTTCGATTTGCTCTTTTCAATAGCCCAACCACAGATGGACAACATCCTCGATTCAACAAACCATGACGATGACTCCTCTTCTCGTGTCTTTACGCCGACTTTTCTTTACAAGCCAGATCTTGCTTCCTCCCTATCTAATAGTGGAATGTTCGTACCTCCTCCAAAAAGGACATCCGCGATCCCGATTATGCCTCCAGGGCAACCAACGAACCTAACCGCAAAGCCGGACAATACCCTTATTCCTATTATTCCCCTCTCTAATGATGCGGATGGACTCAGGAATATGGGTAAAACTAGACGAAAACGGCGTAACGGCAAGCCATGAATTGCTTCAGTATCATTTTATTTACATCGCGCACAAAGAAATTTCCTCCGACAGCCTCTTCGACTTGTGTGATAAGGCCGGGTTCTCCCCTAATTACTTGCACTCTTAAATTTTTAAACCTGATACCCCGCACTTTCAATTTCAAACACAACCTTCTAATCCAATAATTGCCGGTTTCTTCATTGCTTCTCGGAATACACCTACGGACTAACTCGAAGCTTCTGTTAAAAACACTAACGCTACTTCTAACAAAAGCAACGAACTGTTTTCGCAAACAGAAAAGACCAAAAAAAGATCAAATCTCTAAAACAACAGAAAAAAAAAGACCAAAAGAAAAAAAAGAAAAAGAAACCTTTGATTAGATTGATCTATTCCTGGAATACTAGGAATTGCGTGAGAAGCGAGTGGCTTCATAATACGGTGTGTCTCTAACCCTTTAACCCTTTGTTGTTCTACTTTCTAGGGCGTTGGCGTTTATCAATGTCGTTCTCAACATACACATTTCGTTTTGCGTTTCTTTTACTGCTTGAGATACTGCATGCTTGACAGGAAAGAGGAGGACTCTTCACAGAAATTAATTCGTTCCGACTGGGGAGTGATGTAACTATTAGCATCGATGCGACATTTTCTATTTTCACCTGTCGCGATTCTCAGTTGTTTCGTTGTTTAGTTCCGTCAGGTCGTGGTCGTTCTTTAATTGGTTTCGCTTTGTCGTTACCGAGGTTTTATAATTGTGAATCTACTTGTAGAACACTTATAGATGGCATTCAATATATCTTTAATTTTTTTTTATATTAGCTTGTCTTCCAACAATAGTCGACTAGATCAAGACATGTGGTCGGCTTGGCCGTGGCGAAAGCTTTCAATCGATCGCTTGGCGGATCGTGACCAGATTGCACAAGGATATTTGGTTGGGTCGCTACTTTGCGGCTGAACAATTAACCTAAGAACGCCACCAAATTGGTCGGAATTCGTGTGAAATGCAGGTCAAAGACCGTCCAAAGTGCTCATGGGATTTTTCTGGGCGCGCCTGGGCGCGCCTGCTTCTGATCCTTTGAAACTTGACGAGGAGGTTTAAAAGGCGCGGGACGCAGGGAGACACTTGATAGAGAATTTCCTGGGATTGAAGTCCATTTCTCTGTTTGGAGACACGAATACGACGACGATTGAAGATGAAGTTATCATCCACGACTCTATTTGCAGCCTTAGCTGTGCTGCAATTTTCAACAGTAAATGCCGTCGCGGCTTCCTGCCAAGCTTCCTCAGTCAAATCGTGTACCAAAGCAATAAGTTCTACGAAAACGCGATCTCTTTCTTTGATCAGTTGGTGTACCTCAGTTCTTGGATGTGTTCCAACTACAACCACGATAACCGGAGAGCCGGTGACCGTTACGACTACGAGTACGGAGACGGGGGCTTATACTCAAGAATACATTGTAAGATTAGTTCCGTATTGCAATAGGGTTGGGGAAGGGTTTGAAGGGAACTTGAGATTCTGACTGAACCGCTCTTGGTTATCGTTCTAGGCGTCTGAGACTACGACTACTACAACATTTGATTATACGGTATGCGAATTCCCGAGTGATGATCCCTATTCGTTTGATAACTTTTGATGTGTTATGATATACTAATTAATCATAGGAAACATCATATACAGAAGTTGCGACGGAAACCTTCATGCCAACATGGACCGTGGAGTAAGTCTCAAACCCTCAAATTAGAAATGTTCTTGGCTAGGAACTAACGACAAAACCCAGAAAATTCGTCATTACAACCGTAACACCCCGAGCACGCCGTGACGTGGAAGATGTGGCTCATGTTAAGGATTTGTTCAAACGCGCAACCAAGACGACATCCATATGCCCATCGTTGGTCCAGAAGCAGGCATGCTCATGCATAATCACAAAATGCCCCGTGGTTACCAAAGATGCCAGGAAAACGATCAAAGAAGTTATCACTGATTATAGTTATACGGTAAAAATCCTCCCATTTCGATTCGAAATCTTTTTGCATTTGAGATTCTAATGTCTTCATCGAAATTTTACAGCTTGTCGAGATCCCAATTACGTATACGAACACAGAGTGGGAACCGATATACCACACCGAAACCGTTAGTTTAACATGGATCCAAACCTCGGGTTACTTATCCACGCACACAAGGACGATAAAATGCACTCCATCTTCAACAAATCCTTCCTTCTACTTGAAAGCAACAGAGGCACCTGACGTCAACGGACAATACCTCTGGATCGCTCCCACGAGCCCTCGACTCCTGAGTTTTAGCATAGAACCAGCATTTATCAATGATATTCTATCCGCCACTGTATTCTCTCTCGATTCCGTCGGCAGACTCATCACGAATCACAGAAACGGAACACAATATGCCAATGTTGATCACTACACTGGTTTTCCCTTGTTACATTTCATCGCGAGGCGAGAAATTACACGACGAAGCTATCAATATCTACGGTGTCAGATTAAACCTACAAGTGGGAAATATGCTGGTGGCTATTCCGAGTTGTATTGTCTGGCGGATGGGGGGTTTCATAGGGATATATTCAATTACTGTCCGATATACAAGGAATGGTTCAATTCGCCGATGGTTCTTGGAGAGTTTTACAGTGAGACGTCACCGGATTGCTATCCCATCGTGTTTTTAGTTAAACCGGTGTGTGGGAGTTAATGGTTAGGGTATCAAATTCGTGGCACAGGAGTTTAAATGAGGTTTTTATGTGGGAACAACTTGTATGATCTGGTCAATCTATTCTATTGAGTGACGACTGTATTCTATGATAATGATAATTGGTTATATACATTGCTTGCAACTATTGAATACCTAAATCTCAGTAGCTAATTGAATAGTCGAAGTGATAGAGACGGATCTAATCGGCACGCATTGCTTCGACGTCGTGAACTACAAATGTATCGAAAACAAACCTGAAACTCACTGGATCCTGGTACATATAATTAGGGAATAGTTGCGCGAGACTGATCTCTCTCTGGCCGTCTTTAGGCATGAATCTCAGAGGGCGATCGTGGACAGCTGTTTCCGTGTAGTCGCCATAGTTTGACTCCCCCCCCTTCGTTTGGGAATCTGCCTCACGAGGATGGCGGCCCCCGTTCACCAGCCATCTCATAGTATTGCGGCGCGGGGTTTCACTACCGATTAAATTTAAAGGGTCTTCCAGATGGATATCGTTATCCAACTTGATTCTGAAATTTTCAAAGGTCGTTCCGTCAATATGTTCCCGTAGTTGTGGGCGAGGAACGGAGGGTGAAGTTTTTATATCTCCTGGCTTCCGAACCGGTACTTCTGCAGCGTAAATTTGTGCGATAGCCTGTTGATCTTCTATTTCGATGACTTCCGAGCCATCTTCTGTAACTGGATCCCAATACGCGTTTCCAGGACCGTATGGTCTGAAGTCATCTTTAGACTCGTCATTAATCTGCTGAATGAAGCGCTGTTCTGCAAAGGAACGGAACGCATCATCATCACTTTCCATCTCTAATCGTCGGAAAGCATTTGGTAGAGCATGCTGTGGATTATTATCGCTACTCAGGCCGCTTTGAGGAGTTGATTCGTTTTCTTCCTTTTGATATAAAAAGCGTGGGGGTGCTCTTTTCGTTAACCTCCGGGCACTAGGACTATTATCTTCTGCCGTTCTAAACTCGTATTCTTGTGCGCTTTCTATCCCATCATCATCTCCTTCACCTGCCTCGTCTCCTGAATTATACATTCTCCAAAAATCGCCAGCAGGCTGACCTGTATTGTATTCGGCCGGATAATTGTTTTTATAATTGATATTCGTACCGTATTGCGCAAAATCCATCTCGTTAGGGTTAGCGTCTGGTATGAAACCAAACCTAGGCTCTTCACCAAAACTATCAGAATTCGGATTTAACCTTGGTGGGGCTCCTAACCCCACGTTGAACACCGTGTCGTCCTCTAACTCCATTCTATCAGGCTCGATCTCTTCTATTTTATCTTCGGGCTGAGACCAGCCTGTGAGTTCGGCCTCGTTATAACCCTCTGGACTATCCAATGTGAGTATCAAAGGATCTTCGTCTTTGCAATCTTCCCCTTCATGGATTTCTAAGCGGAGTAGATATTCAGGGTGTTGGGCTAAGTTTCAATCAGCAAGGTAAAATCCCTTCAGACATTCACCAAAAAAAAAGGGCTAGGTTAGTTCCTCAGAACAAACTTACGGTTAACATCCCCTCCGTAATAAGCAATGGAATCGATGAAGGTATCGTCTCTTCCCATGAAGTTGTTTAAGCAATTCCCAGTCCACGGATCCCAGAAATTCCGTTCGTAACGATATCCTGGGACGACATCCCAATCAGTGAATATTGCTCGCCCTATCGGCGCTGTGGTATATATATCCGTGTTTGTATCATATCCTATGTCTTTAGCCTCTACTATTTCTAGCCACCGGGCGTGGATGTGTGGGAAGAATATCGAGAGGAAAGAGATAGGAGGCAAAGCGCGTTGCATGTTGTATTTTTGAGCGCCTCAACTTGGTCGTAGTTCACCACCCAAATTGTATGTAATATCTCAGATAACGGTTATAGACTGTTGATATGCTCTGTAGAGTCTCGTAGATGAGTCTCGGATCATCATTATTTAATTTTTTGTGAATCAACGATCCCGGAATACGAAAGGAGATATTCTAAAACGTCTTTAGATGAAATTTATCATAATAGAAGGCGCTCTATATTGCGCTCGTTGCCAAAACTTTAAGGAAGCATAGCGCGAAGAAAACATTCTCAGAGATGGCGTTCAATAAAATAAATAAAATAAATCCCTCCTCCGAAGCTACTGAGTAGAGGTTGAGGAGAGTTAATATTGTGTGAGGCTCTCTTGATATACCCTAGATTGGTAACCAAATGCCGATCGACACAGCAGTTGCTTTTATCAGAAGACAAGAAGTTCGACTATTCTTTGACACGAATTAATAGAAAGATCGGATAAAGCGATATTCATATTACCGAATTTTCGAGGACGATGATGGTCTATAATCAAAAACCTTTACTCTTAATTATACTGGCCTTGCTGAGTCCTACCGCTGTTCTTGGCCGTTGGCTTGAGCTACAACAATGGAAGAAACTCATTAGCTACCCTTTCGATCTGGAAACAGGCGATGTGAACGCAAAGGTAACAGAAACGGAGTCATTTACCACATTTACGGACTTCGATGGCGTGTGGATAAGTGGTGGATGCGCGAATGGTGTTGTTTCTGACAAAGGTTCATTTCTGCGAACTATCAGGTACTTTGCTGGAAATCCAAATCGTAAGTCAACTAAATAAATGGTTCTTTTCGAATATACATTTCCTTAGATCTATATATTTTGGAGAAAACTTTTGAGTTGATCTGTATCATGTTACTAATCCTAACATCCATCCGCTAGCGAGCTTCCCATTCATTCTTGCTGCGATCGAGGTTCACGACGGCGACGACTGTCAGGACCCAAATTCTATCACCGTCGACTTTCCGGTAGACACATCTCAGTATGCAGAAGGCCCACAGATATATGCAGATCCTGGAGCCGAAAACTTCCAGGCTGACTGGGAACCCTACGGTCAAACGTTTGAGGAGATGATGGGTGCCCCAACCATTCCGGATGGGGACGTCGAAAATCAGTTTGAGGACGACCCATATCGCTTCGATACTGATATGATCGCGATGGATCAACAGCAGATGGACGAAGTATTTGCCATGCAAGATCAAGAATACGGGAACGAAGATACGCCAGAGCCAGAATATGATGCAGGATCGTACAAACTTAAGAAACGTAGTCCTGTCATGTCTAACCCTCAAGAGCGTACCCCGACTCCAAATTCAAATTCCAATCCTCCGGTTGACCCATACGAGGAGGAAGCACAGGCTTTATTAGAATTTATGGATGATACCACTCCTCCATTCTCCGGGGCTTCGCCTTATAGATCCGACGAGGACTTCACGCCATTGCAAAGCGAGAGCGTTGTGAATCTCGATGAATTGGTCGCGCCCTATCAAGATATTCCATTCGAAGACGATCCTAACGCGATTCCCGTTTTGGAAATCAACATGCTACAACAGGGCTTCAGATTCGGCGCTAGAACGAGTATTCGTTTTGTAAGCGATATCTCGCAATGGTACCGAGTACCTGGCGGCGGTATAGAGAGATGGAACACGGGAATAGGTAACCCGTACAGTTTTCTTGATTACAGTCAGCAATCAGCGCCTGCTGCTTGATGGGAAAATATCTTAGATATAGTACCTCGTTATCGTACTTGTATGCTACCATCGAAATTGCACGAAGATATCATGATAAGTCAACTAATTGTTGAAATGTTGTGAAGTCATTAAACATATTTCGACTCAACATAAAACTATACAGTCCGAAAAAAGTTCTAGTATGCTATCTTCATCCTTGGGCTCATTTGCTGTCTCAAGCAGATCCACCTAATTGCTCTTTTCATCTACCTCTAGTCCCTTGTGTTCAGGGACCTTTCCAGCCGCGATGATGCCTTTTCCGTTTTCGGCTTCCAAATCCGAGTCAGACCTTGCACCGTCAACCTCCTTTCTTTCTTTGAAGTACATGAAGAGGAAATAGCAGATGACCACGATCCAATAAAGATTGTACGAGATCACAGAGCCGTAAGTTGCAGAGTTTTGCCATCCGAATACTATTTTTTGTGAGTAGAAAATTAGACATACGATTCTTCAGCTCTAAGAACGAGTTTAGAAAGAACTTACGGGCGTTGAAAATGCCCCATCCACCGCCACCATTGTAGTTCGGTGAACAGCAGTTCACGTGCCACACACTCTGTCTGATGTCGTAGGAACCCGGTCCTGAGCCTGTTTCGGCGACGTCGCCTCCAACCAGCTTTCCATACTCATACATTTCGAGGGTCCATACGCCTCGAGAGAAAAGACCAGCGGCGACAAGGTAGAGGAAGCAAGTTGATATGATAAGGAATATTTGAAGATGGACAACATTGCCTCCTCTGCAAACGACACTATTAGTAGATAGTTTAGGCTATGTAGTAGCAATGCGGACTTACTTGTAGAGGATGAAACCAATGGCAGCGCCGGCCAAGATGCCTGTAATGACAGGGATAGGGAAAGAACTAGCAGGATACGATAGACCGACCCCGCCAACAAAGATAACGGCTTCTAAGCCTTCACGTAGAATGGTGATAAAAGGCAAAATGAAGAGCGAGTATTTCTCGAGTTTCTCGCCAAACGTTGTCTTTTTCCCGGTATTCTGAAGCGCCTGCGTGATTTTCTTGTGCCATTTTGATTGCAACTTGGAAACACGCAGAATTGCAGCGCCCATAATCTACACAGGTTCACAAAGTATCAGTATTATTCTAGGATGCCTTGGAAGAGAGACACAATGTGATAAGTAGACTAACCGTGATTATAACACTAGCAATCAGACAGAAAATACCTTCCCATAGATTCTCGCTCTTCGCCCAAGCATCAACACCAAGACCGTAGAATGCGCCTATCATGCCACCACCTATTATGAGGACGAGAATGAAACCCGTTATGAGACCGAGCCAGACATGTCTTCTTAATCGCACGTAGGCCGCTCGATCAGTCTCCGGAGTGTCGAATGTTTGTTTGAGGAATGAGAGGAGAATGGAGGCGATAATTGCGGTCTCTAAGGACTCGCGAAAGACGATAAAAAACACTTCATAGGGCGAGAAAGTTAGTCAGCCTTTGAGATCCTGTAGTCAATGAGAGACAGTGATAGATCTAATCTTTCGAAGGAGATCGATAGCTCATTGCGCCTAACTCTGAGGCCTCATAACTCCCTTGAGGAAGGGGGCGTTGTGTTGCTAGACAACTTACCTGGGACAGCAAAGACGTTCACCATCTTTGCAGCTAATTTGATCCTCGCAGGTCTAAATTATTAGATCCGAAAGATAAAGCAGCAAAACAGCGGATCTGATAACACGAGCGAAAAGATAAAATTGATCTCTTTAAACAGAGAAAGGGAAAAGAGAGGAAAGGAATGAATTTCGCTCCAGATCGATCAGATTATCAGAGGATTTAGTGGCACCAGGACCGCGGCGATATCAAAACCACCCATGGGCCAATGTCTCCAATGAAGCTAGTAAATTGATGCAGGGAGTTCCTGCGACCACCCTGGGTTAGCAGGTGATCCGATGAAAAAGAATCAAGCCCCCTCAAAACGAGTGGCCTCGGGATGAACGGTTTTCTCCGAGTGCACTTTGTTGTGCATATTACTATCGTGTGCTTAAGGCGATCAGATTACCGCTAGAGCATCCAATGCGATATGCATTGCAAGGTTAGCGCGGGTTGCACATGTATGCACGTATGCACATGCGGGACACGAGAAAACTTGTTAACGATCAATCGATTGAAGGCCGAGAAGCGAAGAAATTTTTGCGGAATGCCGGACGCTGGAATTAACGGCATCGCTCAACCGACTATCAGGCAAGCAACTCCAAGACATTTGGCAGATTTTGGCTCCCACAAGAGGGGGAAGATGGGCGAATGTTGCACACAGGGTCTACAGCGGCGGCCCACTTTGGATTTTTATCCCTGTTCGGGTGAGGTCGCACCACTTCTCACCTTGGCAGTTCGGATCAGATAACTTTAGTTCGTGTGGGTCAGAACTTCAAAATTTTCAAGTCCAGGGCTGAGCGATTAACGCTGTTGGCCAAAGATTCCATGTGCAATAGGTTTAACAATACAGGGAGGGCAACGATTAGTACGTTCCGGCGTTCCGAAAAGAGTACTTCAATATTGTAAGAATTGGGAGGAATAGATCAAAATGTAGTTAGCTTGAGGGATGGACACTACGTAGCGATACCTTTGTTCGTGCGAGCGTGGAGTCTTCCCTCAGAGCGGCACAAAATTTCCAAGTTTCCTTGATCAAAAATAACCCTGTCCTAAACATTGAACGCGGCTGGCCGAAATCGGCGGACTGGTCGATTTTGAGGCATGCATTAACTGAATTCAGGTATACCGACGATTAGCTTTGGCGGTTTTGTATTAGGATGGCAGGAGAGAGACGTCCACAATGTCAGCCTACGATCAGATCACAATACTCCGACCCTGGGCTCGAGCTCCAACTGATATCGCTTTCGCATCAGTCGCCCCACTTCTAAAGGTTTTGATCAACCCTCCATCGCTAGATTGAAGGGCGCGATTGGATGGGATGCTTGTTACATAAGTTGGTGTCTAATGGAAAAAAGGAAAGCATGGAGCGCCGTCCATGAAGCGAAACTTTGCACTAAGTTAAAGGAGTTTCCATGTGGTAACGTGGTGGCTTGAATCGAAAAATTTTTCGCGAAACTTTCAAGCCATATCTGGGGAGAGGTTGGGAATCACGACAGAACAGTCACCACGAGATTTGTGCATTATCTGATGAAAACTAAAAAGCGACGACAATCTGATCCATCGGATAAGCCAAACTCACTCCCGATATTTCGAGCGTCCAAAATAACACTTGCAACACAGATATATTCATTTCTCACCTGAAATATTTCAAATTACTTCGAAGCGGAGAAACAAATTGTACTACATGGTGACCACGAGGTAATGAACATGGGAGCGGACTTGTCAATCGATCAAGCATTTGCTGGTCAGTATTGGCGATGGGCTGGGCATTCGGGCACCCCACTTTCCCGCCTCCTCGCGATCCCTTGCTTTCGATTTTCAGCAAAAGTGCTGGCGGGAAGTAATTTGAAATGTCTCTAACTTTCCACCCTAGTCGATAACCCTGCAGCGCAGCTCCTTCTTCCTTGCATGAGTGAACACACATTCCAGACCACCTTCCTGGCAAAGCGAGGTCAAAAAAGTATGATTTCTGGTCAGTTGATTATCTGATCCGCCGTTTAAACGATAAAAACTTTGTTTTCCTTAGTGGAACGAACCCTCGTTCCACTTTCCAACTGTATTCACGAGATGGCGCTCCCACCGTCAAGGTCGCAGATTTGGACCTAGGCCTGCAGATACATCCCTGCACCCAATTGCCGTTGCATAATGCTATCATTCGAACTCGAGTTCGAGCGACAAGTCAGGAAAAATTTCACGAGAAAAAGTGGTCCAGGTTGGTGTCCGGGGCGAAACTTATTCGGCGGATTGATCCGATAGCTAGTCTCGCAGCCTCGGATTGAAACTATTCTGCTCTCGCCATGGGCTTGATAATAATCTTATCAGATCATTCAGCTGCTCCTTGACATCTTCATCCATATTATCTTCCATTCAACAGTATTTCGGTGACCCTCTTCCTGAGCCGTTTAGACGCAACGCAAAGAGGAAAAGCCGACGGTCAGGATGAGGTCCTTCGTAGCGGCTTCTCTTCTTTCCTTTCTTCCTTCGGTATTCGCGAAGACCGTCACATATGACTTCAATGTAACATACACAGAAGCGAATCCGGATGGCCAATTCAGTCGTCGAGTAATTGGAATTAACGGCAAATGGCCAATTCCTACCATCGACGTTGTGAAGGGCGATAGATTAATCGTCAACCTCCACAACGGCCTTCCCGATGCTGACACAAGTCTTCACTTTCACGGCTTGTTCCAAAATGGAACAGCATATATGGATGGGCCTGCGGGCGTAACTCAGTGTCCGTTAGCACCAGGTCAGAGCATGACATATGACTTCACAGTAAGTTTTTCACGAAAATAAAACTTGAACCCTTCAATAGTTATGAAATACTGCCTGGAGGGTCCTACTTGGGTTCTGGATATTCCAGCTAACCTTCAAAACATAGATAAATCAACCTGGAACATACTGGTATCACTCCCACGTAAAAGGCCAATACCCCGATGGAATTCGCGCGCCTTTTATCGTACGCGACCCAAAAGGTCCATACGCGGGTAAATATGACGAGGAAGTTATAATCGCTTTGAGCGACTGGTATCATGACGAAAATCCAGTCTTATTCAGCAAGTTCCTTTCCGTCGGGAACCCGACAGGTGCTGAACCTGTACCGGACTCCGCTCTCATGAATGAGACACAAGGAATGGCTTTCAATGTTCAACCGGGAAAAACTTATATGGTCCGAATGGTCAACATGGCTGCTTTTGCCGCTCAATACTTCTGGATTGAAGGCCATAAGATGAGAATCATTGAGGTTGATGGTGAGTATACTGAAGAAGCTGAGGCCGATATGATTTATCTTACCGCTGCTCAGAGGTATTCGTTCTTGTTAACGACGAGAAACGATACCGATGCGAACTTTGCTATCGTGGGGAGCATGGACCAGGTAAGCTCTTTGGAATGAATTCGTGAATTCAACAGACCCCGAGCTAACAATATCATAGGATCTCTTCGATGCGATTCCAGATGGTCTTAACCCCAATGTTACAGGTCATCTGATCTATGACGCCTCGAAATCTCTCCCTGAGCCTAGCTTCGTTGACGCATTTGAACCCTTCGATGATTTCAGTCTTGTGCCATTCGATGGTGAAGATCTCTGGGGAGAACCTACCTACTCCTTCGCCCTCGAGGTTATGATGGATAACTTGGGCGACGGCGCAAATTACGCCTTCTTCAACGGTATCACTTATGTTCCTCCTAAGGTTCCAACCCTCTATACTGCTCTAAGCGCCGGAAACGTCACCATGAACCCCGAAATATACGGTCGGGATACCAACTCTCACGTCTTTAAACACCACGACGTTGTGGAGCTGGTTGTTAACAACAACGATCCGGGAAAACATCCGTTCCATCTTCACGGTCACACTTTCCAAGTCGCGTACCGCAGTGACGTCGATGCGGGTTTTTACAACTCGTCTGATACCTCGATCGAGTTTGCTAAGAAGCCGATGAGACGTGACACTGTTCTCATCAATCCAGGTGGTAACATGGTTCTCCGTTTCCGCGCTGATAATCCCGGCGTCTGGCTGTTCCATTGTCACATTGAATGGCACATTCAATCTGGTCTCGTCGCCACATTTGTTGAAGCGCCTGACGTTATGCAGACCAAGTTGAAGATTCCGCAAAATCACTTGGACGTCTGCAGTGAACAAAACTTGCCAACTGTCGGTAACGCCGCTGCTAACAGTGAAAACTTTATGGACCTGGCCGGCCAGAATTTGAGCCCGGCCCCATTGCCAGCTGGGTAAGTACTACCATTCTCATTTATCTTCCAAAGCTTGTCATAGAAATAGTGAGCTAATGAAATCTGATTTAGATTCACCGCTCGTGGTATTGTTGCTTTGGTCTTCAGCGTCATCGCTGCCTTCCTCGGTATGGCAGTCATTGCACTGTATGGAAGTCAGGAACTCAAGCCGAAGAGAGCTTGATAAAGCTTGTGGCTTCTCACGCGTGTCATTTCAAGAGTTTTGTATTTTGACTACGATTTTGTAATGGCGCACTCTTTAGCCTTGCCAGTGTAATAAGTTTGTACATACCATTTGAAGATGTAAGCCAGATGAATGTCTTGCAAGAAATCCAAGATATATCATTACAAAACGCCGGTTCCATGAAAATGCTAGTGTCGCAATATTATATAGCCTACTTTATACATCGTAAAGTGCGGATCTATTTTTCATGACCCTCGAACTTCACTTCCTAATTTTTCAAGTGCCGTATCGTACACCTTTATATCGTCTTCTTTGAAGGTCGGCGCGGCTTGTTTCTTCACACCGCTGACATGTCCTCTCCTCACTTTTCCGATCCCTGACCACCACCAGCGCGCTTCGCTATCTTCAACAAGACTCCAGGCAATGCCGTTGTTCCCTGCTCGAGCAGTCCTTCCAACTCTGTGGATATAATCCTTTTCGTTCCTTGGTGAATCGTAGTTGATGACTAATTGAGCGTTCGGTAAATCTACTCCTCTCGCCATCAAGTCAGTTGATATCAAGATATCTATTGTTGCAGACTTGAATTTTGCTGTATTGGCGGCGATATCGCGTTTCCGTTTGTCGGAAGTTGACACTGCTATATTCCATTGCTTTTTCGTTTGCTTTTTCTTGTGCTTCTTTGAGCTCTTATCTGTAAGAAGCAGCTCTAGTAATCTTGCGAGGCGTGCAGCAGCCTCATTGGACTTTGTAAAGATGAGAATACCGGAATGAATCGGGCTTTCTAATATAAGTTTCGATAGGGAAAGAGGTTTTTGAGATGGGTTGGCGATCGGGTAATAAAGCTCTTCTAATGTTGAAGGCAAAGAGTTGAGCTCTCGCAGGCCTGTATCACCAATCTGGGATTCGTTCCCTTCTATTTCCTCCATGTCTATTTCCCTACTGCCGATGTCATCCACGGCAATCAACTGAGGCCGTTTCAATTTGAGACCTGCTAGCTTTCCAACGTCCCTCGTCATTGTGGCGGACAAGATGACCTTTCTGACATTATCCGCGGCGCATTTGGAGACGCGCAACCCCATTGATGCTATGTCGAACCTTAGCTTATTTACGCCGTGGTTTGATTCAAAAGGCTTTTGTAATTCGTCGCCTACGATTTCGACCCAATCTTGAAAACTCTGACTGAGTAGCCGGTCCGCTTCATCTACAACCAGCCATCGTAGATGTCGGAGGGTGAAAAGAGGGTTATTGCGGATATGTTCAACGAGTCTGCCCGGTGTTGCAATAAGGACATCTGCGCCAGTACTCCCTGTGTCGTTGGCAATAATGTGATCTTTTTCGATATGGAAAGGGCGAACTCCGATGGCAGTACTAATCTTGAGTGACGTTCCAGAAGCGAGAGATTGAGCAGTTCGCTGCACTTGCGTCGCAAGTTCGTGAGTCGGGACAATAATCAAGGCGTATGTACGTGATATTGAAAGGTCCAGGATATCCGAGAGAATTGGAAGGAGGTATGAAAGGGTTTTGCCGGATCCAGTTGCTGCAGATACCAGGAGATCCGATTTAGGGGCTAAGGGAGGCTGGTTGGGGTTGGAAAGAAGGAGGGGTAGTAAGGCTGACTGGACGGGAAAGGTATGGGTAATTTGCAGTTTCTCGAGTCGTTCGATTATATGATGTTGGAGGTTGAATGATTTGAAAGGCGGTCTCTGAGTTGTAGATATTGTTGTAGGTTGCGAAAGATATGATGGGAGGACTGAATTTGGATTGACTTTCTGGATGGGCGCCTGAGCTGGCTGTGGTAATGGATGTAGGCCTTGCAATGGCTCTTCTGGGATGCTTGCTTTCTCAGGTTTGGATTTCGAGACTGGATTCAGGATATCCGCACGGTATTTGTCGAATTTCGAAAGGATTGAAAGATGCCCCGTAGATATTGTAGGGTTCTTGGTCGGAATCTTCTTTGTTTCTGATACTGAATCGTTTGCAGCATTCCGCGCGGGAGGTTCAGGCTCGTCAACGTCCATTGCATCGATCTCGCTGTCGTCGTCCGCTGAGCCATTGTCCTTCGAAGTTGCCTCTTCTATTGAATCCGAATCTCCCTTCTCCAATAAGGATGCAAAGTTGATCTCTGAGGGCTTCGACGGCTTTAGGGTCTGCTTGAGGTCCCCGATGTGCCGGTTCTTTTCATCTTTTCGCGGGGCCTTGTCCTTCGTCGCCTTCTCTGGAACCGGCGTTCCACTTGGACTGGGACTATCGATTGCTTTCCTTGCCGGAGCAGCCCTTTCCGACTCTCTCTTCCGCTTTTTCGACATCGCTTCTGTCGTGGTGGTTGAATGCTATGAGGGTGTGTCGAAGGTGAGAAAGTTGGTCGTAAACAAAATTTCGCCGGGGTCGATTGATATCGGCGAAAGTCAAGTCTTGGCTCCGACCTGCGACCTGCGAACCCAAACATCGCGTTCGACACAACCTCTACAAACCACCTTCGAAATCGATTTCAAGCCGGTGGGCTGAGGTTCGCCTCAGTTGCCGCATTCCCATGTCCGACAAGATGTCCTACAATATAGCGTATGCCCTGCCCCCTGGCGATGGTCAGGGAATATCTGAGCTGATATCTGTCGTCGCGTGCCAGGATGGCCTCGGACTTCTTTTTTCCCCAGCCTGGCGGCGTCGAGAGCCACATATACCAAGTTTCCAGTGTACGACGCTCTCTCTACAGTCTCAGTCAAGGCGTGGCTAACAAAGAGTAATCACTAGAAACTGGTTGACCGTGGGCATAAAGTGGTCATCATAACGCATGCGTACGGCGACCGGACGGGTGTTCGATACCTCGCCAATGGCATCAAAGTCTACTATGTTCCATTCTGGGTTGTCTATCGCGAGTCGGCATTGCCCACGGTTTTCTCATTCTTCCCGATATTTCGCCAGATAGTCCTTCGAGAGCGAATCGATATTGTGCATGGCCATGGTAGCTTATCGACCTTCTGCCAGGAAGGGTTGCTTGCTGCCAAAACGATGGGCTTGAAGACATGCTTTACGGACCACAGCTTATTCGGTTTCGCAGATGCAGGGAGCATTCTTACAAATAAGCTCCTCAAGTTCACATTGAGTGACGTGGACCATGTCATCTGCGTTTCTCATACTTGGTACTTTCACCCTCAATAGACTTTTGGGGCTACGATTGCTGATCGTGCTACAGTAAAGAAAACACTGTCCTCAGAGCTGCCTTAGACCCGTTCACTGTATCTGCTATACCCAATGCCCTCGTATCCAAAGACTTTCGCCCTGCGGAAACGCCCCCGCCAACTTCGACAATTACGATAGTTGTCATTTCTCGTCTCTTCTACAATAAAGGTTGCGATTTACTAGTCGCCACAATACCTCGAATATGTGCCCAACACGAAAATGTTCGTTTTATCATTGGAGGCTCAGGACCTAAAGCTATTGATCTCGAGCAAATGATTGAGAAGAATGTGCTACAAGATCGAGTTGAAATGCTAGGCCCAATTCGTCACGAGGATGTTCGAAACGTCATGATCCGTGGGCATATCTACCTTCACGCTTCTTTGACTGAGGCTTTCGGTACGGTTATTGTAGAAGCAGCGTCTTGTGGCCTCTACGTTGTTTGCACTCAAGTTGGAGGCATTCCAGAAGTCCTTCCTAGAGAAATGACGGTATATGCGAAACCAGAGGAAGATGACCTGGTTGCTGCTACTTCTAAAGCAATCTCGGCGATAAAGTCAGGTACCGTTCGGCCAGAACTTTTTCACGATCAGATACGGCAAATGTATTCTTGGACAGATGTTGCGGAACGAACCGAAAAAGTTTATGATGGCATCATGAGACTTCGAGATACCCGGTTAATTGACCGCTTGAAACGATTTTATGGATGCGGGGTATGGGCAGGAAAATTATTTGTGCTCTGTGCTATTATCAACTATTTGATAATGATATTCCTAGAGTTTTGGTGGCCTCGACGCAATATTGATGTTGCCCGAGACTGGCCGAGAAAACGGGTTGTGCGGGAGAGAAGCCCTTCACCAACCGATGTTGGTGGTGTCGAAGACGGAAGTGGGTGGGTTTCTGACCTCCAGGACCAAGAATGATGACCAAAAAACGGAAACAACTTCCTCACAAGCGAGGCTCCTGGTTGTTTCGTAACCCGACGCCCGCTCTTTTATACCTGGCTCTTGGAAACAAAACTATTGGGTGTTACTCGAGTACCCGCTTTGTCCAGGATGCGGCACGTGTGCGGATGCACAAGCTAGCGGTCTCAGGAACGAACCTGAGTCCCGGACCAACAAAGACGGGGGGCTATTGTTACCCTAACATCGCCGCGAATATTATATAGTTGGTTTCCCTTTCTTGACTTTCGACTTGCACGCCTATTCGGATATTCGCTCCAGGATTCAAAAGGTCGAGATTGACAATTTGACACACCATAAGAAAATTGAACAGTCACTACATGGTTGTCATAACAATTGAAGTTTGTATCGATGAAGCTTGGAGCTACAATGGCGCGTACTATTTGGCAAGCATCTGACGAATTACAACCCATCATTGCATTTCCAATAGACATACCAACTTGTTAGCAGTATACCACTCCTAGAGTTACACCTCCAAGATAATCGCATTTTTCAGAAAGTCTCGCACTATTTTGCTAGCTTGATATCCCTACATTTTTTGTCGCCCGTCATTATCACAAGCTCTTTCAAGCGATGGGGTTTGGTAATTTACCCGACACACAGATCAGCTACGATGATATCAAGTTCGAACATGAACTCGATGACTATATCAACGGTTATGCCTATGAAGATCAACCGTTGGTATTCTTCGACGAGGCATTCTACGACTCACGTCATGGGTTAGAAGGCCGTGGTATGACGGCCAGCGTCGATGCATCTCAGTTTGAGATTCCAGATACAGCAATCGACCCGCAGCTCAGGAATATCTCCGATCCAAATCCCTCTATCGACGTTCATCCCATAAATCTATCCGCCTTCGATGTCCCCGTTCCGACTCCAAATCCTCTCTCTTTCGACTTTTTGATTCCTGACACTGTGGTAGAGCCGGTCTCATACTCGCTAGATCAACCGCCGTTCCCCGCCTTAGCTACTTTCCCAGCTTCACTGCCAATTCTCACAAATTCGACTCAGGCACCATCTTCTGAGTATCTTCCAAGCGGGAAACTAAGAAAGCCGTCGAAGAAAGAAGGAAGTACTTACGACCATAGTCTCGAGGCTAAATATCCTCTTTTCGACCCAAGGTTATACGAATATGCCAGGCGAAGCTCAGCAAACTCAAAATACACACCACCTGCTCAAAACCAAGATTTTGCCATGGGGATTGTGGCGGCTCCGGGTTTAGTGCCCTTTCAACATATCCCGGATCAGACCTCGCAAACGGATATTAGCCAAGATGATATCGATAGCTTCTTTGCATCTCTTAACCCGGAATTTCTCGATCACACAATTGGCGATATCCTGGAACCTGCGCCTGTCCCAGAAATCACATCGCAGCCTCAAGAATCGCGGCCATTTTCATCCCTGAACGCTACCGATCAGAGTGACTTTGCCTTCCGAATGCTGGCACCTTCAGTTTTGCCAATTCAGCCTTCTGAAAAAAGGAAGCGTGGCCGGCCCAAGAAAGATGAGGTAGAAGAATCATATCAAGACGGCCCAGCTTTGCCACTTAGACAGATCGCGCCATTTCAATTACCAGCCGATGCTCAACGAATCTTCAATTTCCCACCCGCACCACAATTTGCAACATATCCATACCCACACGCAAATATGCAGTATGGTACTCCAGTTTCTGCGGCCCCGTATCCTCCGGAACCAGTTGTCCTTGAAATTCCTACAACTCCAACTCCCATCGCAACCACGTATAACGAAGACGAGGAGGACCGACCCTCGAAGCGTCGAAGGCTTACTTGTAATGGCTCACTCCGAGCCATGTCGAAGAAGGAGCAAGCATACCTCGAGATGGACCAAAAGGTGAAGTTGTGCGACGAAACCAATATTCAGGAGCTTCTTACCTCCCCAGAAGTACGCCCTGGTCGTTCCACATGTTTTTGGATCCAAAGGCATCCTTACGCCAATACCAAGATTTACCAGGATCACTATAGAACCTGGTGTCGGTATCGTCATTGCAGAGGGGTTGAAACGAATGAGTTGATCCGTACTGCTACTGGCGAGCTGAAGGAGAAGAACTATAAACATCCACGTACTATTATTGCTGGCAACTACCAAGTTGCGGTCGATTGGGAATATGTTGATAACGAGATCCTTACTTTCAAGAACAACCAGAAGGGACAATATGAGTATGATAGGCGCAACGTATTTGATACTATCGAATGTTTCTTTCATCTTCGATGCTTCGAGCGACTCACGGATTTTCCTCGGCTTGTTCGACAACAAAATGTCAAGATTGACCACAGGGTGCTCAACCAAGACAAGACGCGGAACAAGATCACGAAAAGAAAGAATAAGGGCGGTACGAACGCGGCGGAGATCGAATGGTATCTGAACGATGCTGCGGAGCAGTGGATGGAAAAGGTCAAGTTGGATTCGTCGTTCAATCCACTTCCCGGTAGCGAAGAGAGTCTCGAAAGGGTTCTGTTGAAGGGCAAGAAGAAGTACAATGAAAGGAAGGGGAAGGGACAAGCAAGCTGGGAATAGGAGCAAGTCCGCTTGGAACTCCTGCTTCAGACTTTTGAGTAAGAACGTTAGAGCCGAAAAGTTGTTACAACCGAGAGTATGGTCTTATGCGAACTGGGGTTCATTCAGTGTGGCGATGCCGCTAGTCCCTCTCTGCATTTACATGGAGTTTATTGGATCTTTGTCATGGAGTTTATTGGATCTTT